>NDGN011547039.1:28452-51932 GCA_002564285.1 Tympanoctomys barrerae | reverse complement strand
TTGGGCAACCGAGCCCTGCAACGTAATCTTACTGTGTGACAATGATGTGAAGCATGTGATGTCTTGTTATTGAAAGTGAAGTACGTTATCAGAGGCTATGCACAGCTCAGCCCGTATTTTTGAGATGATAGCGCATGGAGCTACAAAATACACAGGAATACACAGGCCAGTGGAGTTTTGAAGTAGACCTGGCTTTTTTTTTTTTTTTTTTTTGTAGAACCAGGAATTGAACTCAGGCCCTTGCACTTGCCACACAAGTGCTTATTCTACTGAGCCATCTCCCTGGCCCCTTTAATGACGTAGAGTACAGATGTTTATAGGTATGGTTATTTTGTATATTTCATCTAAGTTAAAAGTAAGTAGTTTAAATGATAATCTTCAAAACAAATACAATATATAGCACCAGATTAAATACAAAAATGTGACAGTCTGTAACACAAATGTAAAATAGTGCTATCCTCACCACATTTTGTTTATGGAAAGTATGTTTTACATCAGTGTTATCCAAATTAATAGTAACTTTGTTATGTGGTAATTTAAATTATTAAACATGTTAACTTTTCTCAGTTTCATGTTGTACAGACTACAGATGTTGTGAGAGTTGGGAGTAGGGGAAGTTGGAGTATCTAAGTGAAAGTACTCATATTTCTACTTTCATTTTTCTTCTGAAAAATTGATGTGATCAAAGGATATTTTATCTAAGTGGGCATTTGATTTAGCACATCACTTTGGGCAAAGGTGGCTGAAGTTTGGCTCTGCTTGAGGCATGAGTCTTCCTTGGAAGAGGGATTGTGATTTCTAGAGTGGGACGGGAGAACAATGCAGGACAAGGAAGTAGCTTGAGACACAAGACATTCTCCAGTTTGACACAGACCTGGGTTCCAGTAAGAAAATTTGACTTAAATATTCCAAGTATTGTTAGGTATCTTCTAATTTATGGAGAAAATAAGTTGTGAAAATAACAGATAAGAAGAATGTCTTAAAAATGTGTAAGAAATAAGCTATGCCAATCCAGGAGATGGTACTTATCTGAAGAATGAGGTGGATTTCTGTAGGCAAAAGGGTGGCAGTGAGAGCATTTCACACTAGAGGACTAGCATGGGCAAAGACGCAGGCACTTGGGTGTACGGTGACCTGCATGTTGAGGAGGTGGCAGGTAGTCCTGTGAAGCTGGCCAAGTTCTATGACTACTGAACGACGTGCAGTTAGTTGGGATTTCATTTTGTCAGCAACAGGACTGATTCAGCTTTTGATTTGTGATTGAGGCATAGCCACACCATTATGTTACTGACTTAATAATAGATAAAAGCATAGTAAGTTGGAAGAGCCACTGTGAAATTGCCACAGGACATGATGAGGAGGAACATGCTGGCAGAGGGAAGGAAACCATAAAATGACAGCACTGAGGTGAGATTGTTGTTAGGCTTGGCTGTCGGGGAGAGTATAAAACCGTAAGAAAGTCTGATGAGAAGTTTCTGTATTATTGAATTGTACCTATCTTTTGGCTTGAAAAACAGCAATAAATGTTAAACTCATAGGTTGGGTGACTGAATTGCTATTAGTGAGGTTGAGAGAATGGCTGTGGGAAGAATAGGAAGTTCCATAATTTTAAAAAATGTATTGTGTTTAAATTGCTAGTTGAAGTACCCAGATTGAAATATCTAACAGCAGTTGGGAATGCAGCTGTGTTTTTAAGGCTAATGAGAGAGTTAGGAATGATTTACATTGTTAAACACTGTTCTCTGTCACAATGCAGGGGTGTGTGTGACACATATGAGAACTCAGTTCTAAAAGGAACCACTCTACTTGTGTGGTTTGAAAACCCTAAACAAACCTTTCTTGAATATGTTAAACCCGTGGGGGCCCAATATTTGGGATTTAGGCAGAGTGTAATTTATGAAGGGTGTATACTAACATGGATATATTCTGATTGTTAGGTTCATGATATTCATAGGTGAGTATTGAA
Organism: Tympanoctomys barrerae; assembly: GCA_002564285.1. Lineage (NCBI taxonomy): Eukaryota > Metazoa > Chordata > Mammalia > Rodentia > Octodontidae > Tympanoctomys > Tympanoctomys barrerae. The sequence continues at coordinate 49,966 of NDGN011547039.1, read as the reverse complement.
TTACATTACAACTCTTGGCAAGGGCACAAGCGAGAGCTTCCTTTTAAAAAAAAAACAAGTACACTATCTTTGAAGTCTTTCAGAGAGCCTCTCACCATGGAGTGAATATGGAGTAGAGCTTAGTATCTCATGTAGGAACGCTTAATCTGGGAGAACGTTGAAAACTGTCTGTTGGTGTTCAGTGTATTATTAAACAAGAAGCAGCAGCCCGAGGTTGTGTCTCTTTAAGTTTTTCTGTTACAATAAAAGTACATTACAATGAAATGAAAAGCCTAATTAAAAAGTTAATATGTAGCCCAGTCCCTTGATAGCTACTCTAAGTTTTTCAAAATTATAACATAAGATTTTCGATAACTTATTTGTAATTTCATTAAAATTTAGAAAAACAGACTATTCAAATCTTTACATAAGAGTAACATATCAAATTGACAGTTTCTAAACCAGTTTCAGAAAACCATAATGTTCAATTCCTTTGTACTAGAATGAATCCATTGACTTGTATTTGAAAAGATGAGATAGAGGACTATAAATGCGAAGAAGAGATGAGGAGTAATAAGCTGTGCCTTGGCTTCTGTTGCCTTTTACAAACGCCCTCTCAGGTGTCCTGGCGTGGCTACCTGGAGAGTGGTTTGGGTACCTGGGGAATGAGTTGCTATGGGCAATTACTACAGTTACCTTAGCAAGGGCCACTTGGTCTCACAGTGAATTTGAAGAAATTATTAAAAAATAATCAGTTCCTCAATGACAGTGGAGAGCTTATTCTGCTTATTAGGCAGGTGGTGGGAAACATCACTAACATGTGATAGTCACTACAGCTTTTTTTTTTTTTTTTCATGTTTCCCAAATTTTCTCTCTCCCTCATGTTGTCACAGAAGATCTTTACATGGATTATCTATTTGTGTCCTATAGAGACTGAAAATTGAGGATATGAAGAATGGAAGTTAGGAAGTTGCATGGTCTTGCACTGTCAGTTTTTAGTTTCCTGGCTGCAGCATTCCTTTCAGGGGAACTTTTATACATAAATGTCAACACTTTCTCTTTGAGAGATACAAAGCTGATTTCTTCCATGTAGGAAAGGAACTTTGGAAGTAAGCTCAACTATTCTTTAGTGTCAGAGAAGCTGAATTGATGAGGAACATCACCTGAGTGTAGTTCTTGAATCCTACAATTTTCGCTTTGCCCTTTTATATATACTCTATGTCTTTGGTTCGTGTCATCCAGACTTCTAATGTATTTCCCCTTAGCTGCTTTTCCTTGGCAGTGTAACATACTGCTGAAGGCCTATCTACTTCCTCATGGCCCAGAATAGTACTTTATTAGGAGAACTAGAAATGAGCAGTCTTAATACGGAGGAAGGCCATCTTTTCCTTCAAAACAAAAGAAACAAAAGAGAATAGTTAAGAGAAACATCTGCAGTCCTAGGATGAAGAAAGGGCATACCACATTCTTCCTTTTTCTTGTACCCTTAAGCTGATATTCTCCCATTGCTTTTAGAGCTTTGCTTTATTAAATGTCCATCAGAACTTGTGTAATAGTGATAATGAAACAGTTTTCATGCGGACATTAACTTAGACTAACGGTATTGCCATTAGATTAAGACTGAGAATAAAGATCTAAGGTTAAGATTATAGCCTTATATGCTGGGTTAATATGTTGCTGGTATTTTGAAGGTGCTTTCATATATGAAATCCATAAAACTAGTTCTACTGTAGCTTTTATTTCATTCCCCACAAGCCTTTATAAACTTAAAAACATTTCAAACTGTTCCAGACTTGAAATGTTAGCGTTTATAGCCATACAGGAAAGGTGTAAAAAAAGTGCTTATATTGCTTGATTAATTTTGCATGCTGACATCTTGTAATCTTAGCAAGTACTTTGAAGACAGTAATATGCAACATTATTAATTTCTTATTAACCTGATTTGAACTCTGTATCAGTTTTTACTTCTTTATTTTTTCTCTTTAACATAATAAAAATATGTGAAAAAAAGTAGAGTGAATGTCTAAATGCAGTGAAGCTTAAAGGAGAGTGGTAATCTATCCATTTAAAGGGGCTAGAAAGGACTGTATGGAAGTGAGGTTGGACCTACAAGCAGAATGGAGTGATACCTGTGTGAGAAGGTGTGGTCAGCTACAGATACTTTGGGACTAAACATTCTAATTTGTCTGGAAAGGAAGGTGGAGTCCTTGAATGCCAAGTTGAATACTAATTTAGGGCCAGGTTGTTTTTTTTTTTTTTTCCCACAACCGGTGATTGAACTCAAGCCTTTGCACTTGACAGGGAAGCGTTTATTCTTATTCCACTGAGCCATCTCCCCGGCTCCTTGAATACTAATTTATACTTGATTTGCTAGTGAATGCCCACCCATTTGTAGATTTTTTGAAGAATGAAATGATTAAGCCCATGTTTAGAAGAGCCTATAAAAAAGTTCAGTCTTCACATATTTATAGGAAGGGTTGGAACAGTATTTGAAGGAAAGAGTGAAGAAATGGAAAATTGGGGAGTAATATGAGTGATGGAGTTTCAATATATAAATTGGCAATGGTTTTATGGCTAGAGAGATAAGAATCAAAGTTGATTTTGAAGTTTTGAGACTGGACACTGGGGAAACATTTGGTCCCATTGAACAGTGTAGAGGACTAAGGAGAAGAGAAGTGTGTGTGTGCACATCTGTATGTGTGCATTTGTAGAAGAAGTTGATGGTTGTTTAGATGTAGACATTTTTGCCAAGAGATGAAGTTTCTCAGCAGGTACTTGTTAAACATGCAGCCTAGAAAGGAAATCAAAGTTAGAGAAGAAAATTTAAAGTATCTCCGTAGCAGTTGTATTTTGAATGCACTGAAGAGGCACTGATAATACTGTGAGTTAAAAAACTAGAATGACTAAAAATTCTGAAGAAATAGCCTCAGAAAATACCTTAATTTTAGGTTGACCTATGGGTGAATAATAATCTTTTCACCCTTTTAAAAAATGACAAACTACAGAGGAAGAAAACCAATGTTTAATCAATGCCTCAACATAATAGTATTTTACAATTTTTTTTGATGATTCTGAATTATGAACAATTCTTTGGTAGGTAGGGTAGTTGTGAGAGATTAATGGGCATTTTGCAGAGACAGAATCCTGGATTGGATAATGCACATTCTTCTGCCCCAGTGGGATTTTTTTTCACTGAGACTAGATGAGAGGATAAATCTGAGAATATTTTGAACTTTTATTGTCCTTGAGGCAATTTCTGTTTGATTTTTGGGACATGGTCTAACAGTGATGGTGTACCTTTTAAAGCTTCCAGTGGTATAAACTGCCTGCTGTGGTATGCTGTTAAGTTTCTGTTACGTTTCTCTGTAAGAACCTTGGTGGCCGGCAGGGATGACGCTAAAATTTCTACAGTAATAGAAAGGCACAGTTATCTGTTGGGAACTTCGATTTAATTTCCCTTGTAGGGAAAGGATGTCTATTGATTTTGTTTTGTTTTTCCGGTATTGGGGATTGAACCTGGGACTTTGCATTATGTGGCTGAGCTATATCCTGGACCATTGAAGTACCTATTTCTATTCATACCAAGTGATTTTCTCACTAAATAAATTTTCATATTTTTTTGATCAACGAAGGCAAACTGAGAAATACAAAGGCCCTTCATGACCCCTCAGATGTTTGCCAGCACTGTACAACACACATTTACAAAACATTTATGTGATCCCCAATTTAAAAGTAGAGATCTGTGCTGAGTGACACATATATTTGATTTCAGCTACTTGAGAGGCAGAGACAGAAAGATCTCAAGTTCAGGCATACCTGGGCAATTTAGTAAGACTCGGTCTCAAAATTCAAAGGGCTGAGCATGTAGTTCAGTGCTTCCTGAGGTTTAGTGCCCAGCCAACGGTTGGGGTGGTGGTACAGTCAGTGTAAGTCATCTCTTTTGTTGTGTGTGTTTTTTTTTTTTTATGATTTACATGGGGCCGTGGAGATGGCTCAGTGGAATAAGCGTTTCCCTGGCAAAGCGCAAGGGCGTGAGTTCAATCCCCGGTTCCACCAAAAAAAAAAAAAAAAAAGTTAAAAAAATGATTTACTTGGCACAGGGTATTGCTGTGAAGCTTGGACTCATAGTGATCCTCCTGTCTCAGCCTCCCCAGTGCTGGTATTACAGACATGTGCCACCACGCCTGGTTTCAGTGGCTGGCACGGCGCATGCCTGGGGTGCTGGGGACAGCACAATATGTGGTACCAGGGATGGAATCCAGGTTCTTGTGCTTGCCAGGCAGGCACTTTGATCCCTCGGCTATCTCCCTAGTCCTCTCTTTTATTGTTGACTTATTAAATATGTGGTTTTATCTCAGATGTTGTATCTTAGATTAAGTGGATTTATGTTTCCAAGACAGTAATATTGAAGGACTTCATATATGCCGTCAGATTGCTCAACAAAACCCACAAAGCTAACTGAGGAAAAAATAGACTTCACCTTTTTTTTTTTTGAGATACCAGGGATCGAATATGGGACCTTTGCTTGCCAGGCAGGGGTTTATACTGCCTGGCCTATCTTCCCAGCCCAACTTTCACTCTTGAAACACTGTTTCATCTTTCTTTAGAAGACAGAAAAAGAGGGAAAATTCACCTTTAAAGTGAGAGAATAAGTGTTACGTATTAAGTCAATTTAAGTCAGATTGCCATCCCTCCAGGCATCATACACAATGGGAGTGCCCATTTGCAGCTTCTAGGACAAATGGCGACTTTCTGCCTTTGCATCCAGTGAGAACTTCAGCCTCAGTCAGTATGCATAATTAATTAGTGAGTTGAAGACACAGTTTTGAGAAGAAATTTCCCCCTAAAATCAGTTCAGTACCTTCATATAAATGAAATTGGTTTATCTTGTTCACATCTCAAAATTAGCAGCAGTAGATAAGACTAGATATTGGGAAGATATTTGGGCCTTAGGTGATGGACAAATCATATTTATGCAGCAGTCACAAATTGTGTTTCATTGAGGGAGTTGTTTTATTCAGTCTTACAGTCTTTTAGTGTCCCTATCCTTTGACGATGGCTTAATGATGACATTTGCTAGGCTTTTACTATCCATTTGCTGCTCTTCACAACTTTATATGTATTAGCTTTTTTAAAAATAATGTTGGTTGAACAACCCTTATCTGGTATTTCAAATGTGTGTGTCAAATTTGGATTTTTCAGATTTTACATAAATTGAACATTCTTAGCTTAAAATCTGAAACTCAAAATGTCTTTTTTGAGAGACAGGTCTCAATAGGTAACCCAGGGTCTCAAACTTGTGGCAATCCATCTGCCTTAGCCTCCTGAGTGCTCAGGGTACAGCCATGCAGCACCATGCCCGGCTAATGTGAAACTTATGTCATTACTCAAAAAGTCTGTATTTCATGCACTCTTTTGAATTTTGGATTTTCAGATTAGGATGTCTGCCCTGTCATATCAAGCCAGTCCTCTTTGAGGTAGGCAGTATTATCCTGCACTTTCGTTATAGATGAGGACATTAGCACATGGAGATGAGTACTTTGCATAATTAGATGGCAGATCTGGTGCTCCAAGGCAGTCGCTCCAGGGCTTTCCCACTTACCTGCTCTACTGTGTAGCATGTATTACCGTTCATGTTTGTATTTTTCTTTAAAGGACATTAGAACAAGTTTTCATTCAGAGGTTAACACAAATTATTTCCTCTATTTTACAAATGTTGGTGATGATGTACATAATGTAGATTTGGCCATAGCTAGGGAGAAATCCTCTAATAAGCCATTACTGGTAAATTTTAGTCTTAAGCCAGTCATTTTAATACCTTATGGATAAGCTTAGGGTGTCATTGTTGCTAGTTATATTTTTTGTATTGCCTAAATAGTTTTCATATATACTTAATAGTCCTTAAAGATCAGAACATTGAACAAAATTTTTTTTTCTTAACTGGCAGGGAGGCCGATTGGATGACTTGCCTTTCCCAACACCAGGCTTTAATGATCTGCCCTCTCTGTTTGCCTACCTGGCCCCCTGGCCCGCCTGCCCCCATGCCTCCTAGGGTTTGATGCTAGGCCCTTGTGCATTCTGGGCAAGTGCTCTACCACTAAACTTCTTGCTGTGTGTCAAGTATAGTTTGTGAGATGTAATAGCTACACATGCTTGTAAATTATGTGATTACAGTCATTACCAATTTCATATTATACTCAAAATATTCCCATACTTTGCAATCTGACACTTAATGCTAGTTGAGTTTCTTTTTTACTTATTTGAAAATAGTCATCAGCAAGCTACCTTTAAAGAGATACAAGACTTTGACTGTTAAAAGTGGGGTTGATTAAATATTTTCTTTCATTTATTTGAAATGCTTTACTATAATTGTAGAAGTAGGATGCTTATTAGCATTTAAAAAATATTTTAGACAGATACCAATTAAGGAAGTATCCATTATTGAGGTGGGTTATGTCTTCATTATTCTGGTTATATTCCAAGAAGCCATATTTTATATTTATATCTTTAATGAAAATCTATTGCAGACATCAGAAGGTTAAACATAGACAAGTTTTTGGTTCATGAAAAAAAAATGTATGATTCTCTATGAGGAGCTCTGAACCTCTTTTTATAGTTATAAAAAAGGTGAACTTAAGGTTGAAAAACACTGGTATGGAATAGAACCAAGGACTGGTTTTTAATGGATATAGAAATGTACTTGGGTTCTACAGATCTATTAAGTATCTCAGGCAAGTCAACACCAAAAATGATTATTTTAATCTAGAATAATGCTAATTATTTTTCTCATTTTTAAAAATTGAAGAGGGGTAAAGATTTCATGTATCAATTTACAGTGCTTTCTTCTGTTTTAAAAATAACTAAAGAATCTAGACAGAACATTTAAAATGTTCTTGTTACTGTAATTCACCATAATTTGACATAAACAAGATAATTCAAGGAATTCTGAGGTAAGATCATATAATCTTCCATAAACATGTTGAGAAGCAGATTAACTATACATGTATGTCAACAAACTGTTGGAGAATTTAATTGCAGTTATAGTAATCTAGAATTGACATTTTGCGTTATGCATATGAAGTTTATGCAGTTTTGGCATGAAAGAATTATTAAATTCAGGAAATACATTATTTAGATTAATATCTTTTGAATTGATTACCTGTCTTAATACGAAAATGTTAACATTACATATAAGAACTAAAAGTCACAGGTAAAATTTACCTTTTATCTCTCAAAAGGGTCTTTTAGTCACATACTTCAAAATAATAATTCTGTAATATATGTATCACGAATTTACAAAGTGGAGACCAAATAAAATATTTAAATCTTGTCATTTTGCCTGAAATAGTAGAAAACTAACATTAAGTAAATGCAAATAGAGACAAACTAATTTTTTCCTTAGTTTTGTCATAAATCTGCTGGATATTCCAGCTGCTTTAGGTAATAAAGAATGTAGTACAGTTTAATATTCTAAGAGTGTTTTCTATTTTCATAGCTCAATTTCTGGCCTGAAATTTCAAAATTCTATTTTTATATATCATTAAAGTTGAGCTCTTCAGGGGATCACTAGTGGTACCTAGTCTAGCGCTTCCTTCAGATCAGTGATGGCAGAACTTCTAGAACCTTCAGTGAGAGCCAGCTGTGGCATGTGTACCATGGATTCGCCAACACTATGGCAGATTAGAGACACACCTGAATTCTAATGAGATAAGTATGAGCTACTTAGACTAGGATTTGAGTGTAACTGATCTCTTCTTCTAATCCTAAATTTACAAGTATGATGGAGTTTCTTATTTTATGTTCATCCTTTGCACAGACCTCTAAACAAATAAATGCATAGGCAGGTAGTTAGAAGAAAAGTAAACAGAAATTCTTTTGAGATGATTTGAAAGTTTTGTGTTTTTATCTTTGAAAACTATAAATTGAGTTGAGGATGGTATTACATGCCTGTAATCCATCTACTTTAGAGGCTAAGTCAGGAAAGAAGATTGCAGGTTTGAAGCGCTAGCTTGGACAATTTAGCTAGACCCTGTCTCAAAATTAACAAGGTCTGCCCAACCTGTGTAAGTCCCGAGTTCATGCCCTAGAATCACAAAATAAAACAAAATAAAGGGTCAAGAATAATAAGCTTCCATTGTAGAAGTTATAAGTATAGTCATAGTAGCGTAATAATTTTATCATTGGTTTTGTATACTTTTTGTTTTTCCTTTGAGCATTTCAAGTTAGACGATCTGTATATAAGGATAGGTTTGGATAGACCAAACATGTAAGAACATCTCTTAATCATGATTCGAGGGATTTGTTTAATGTGCCATCTAACATGATCGATCTTTTTGTATGTTGGAGTCTATGTGTCTTTTCGGGCATGGATTGAAAGCATGGGTGATGCTAGAGTTGTAGTGGTCACTTAACTTACGTGTTAACTTAGAGAGCAGTGGTGCTATACGGGCTCTGCATGTTTGTTAAATGCACTTGGGAAGCTGAGTTCAGCTGAATGGTCATAGAGGAAATCATCTAGGAATCGAAGGGAATGAGCAGCTCCATGTTGAGGTAGGAGAGGGGAATAGCAGCCTTTTCGGCAGCACCATTCAGTTTTTCTGTGACAGAGCACAAACACTGAAGTGGAATAAAATGTCTTGCTTTTCATGAGTTCTGTGGGCATTGTTGTAGTAAATGTTTGACAAAATATTAAGATACAGTGTTTATTATTCCTTTCCATTTATCCATCTTATTCTTCTAAGAATTTGATTGCAGTAATGTGTTTTGAACAGGTAATCCTGGAGTAGAGAGAGGTGAAGAATTAAAGGAGGTTCATATATGAGGTGATTGAGCTGAATTTATAGAAAAAAGAAAAAGTGATAAAATGGATGTATTTAGACCTCAGTCTAAAGAGTTCAAAACAGCTGAGTTAAAAAAAAAATCTTGTAATAACTGATTCAGAGTAAAATGTAAATGTTTGAATTACTTGTAGATATTTAAAACTTGTATTTTTTCAGTGAGTATGGTAATTTTATGGTTGCTGTTTTCATTCTAATCTTGTGTCTTTTTCCCCTAGGTGGTATCATGGAAAACTTGATAGAACTATAGCAGAAGAACGCCTTCGGCAGGCGGGAAAGTCTGGCAGCTACCTTATAAGAGAGAGCGACCGGAGGCCAGGGTCCTTTGTACTTTCATTTCTTAGCCAGACAAGTGTTGTCAGCCACTTTAGGTGAGTGTTCTTTCCTAGTAGGGGTCATACAGTATAGCTATCTTGGTGCAATGTTCATAAATATACCTGCCTTCACAAAGGCAAATGACCCAGTGACATTTGAATAACAAAAATATCTTGTTTTTAATTAGATGATATAATCATCAATTTAGAGTAGTTACTATTGAAATGGTTACTTTTTTTTTTTTTTTTGCTGTAAACCTTATTGGTTTACTATGCTAAACTCCAAATATGTTCATCACTTTTGAAGTATAAAGAAATACAAGTAGACTGTAACTTAGCAGAAATATGGGAAACACTTTACAGATCAAAAGTTGTGCCCATTGTTCATTTTACAGTTGTCATTTTGGAACTTTGTAGACATTCATCTCAGTGAAAGAGATATACTGATTTTGAAGTATGGCATCAGAATCAGTCTTTATCTAATTTCACTTTATAGGAGAATTGAAGTGTTACTTACAATAAAATGTACATCTTTAATTTTTAGATTTTAAAATAAGCTTTAAGAATACAATCATTTCTTACATATTTGTGTGAGGTATGATTTCACATACAATTTAATAATATTAAAATTTAACATTTGACATTGTAACTAAAAGTTCTAGCTTAGTTTTTAAGTATGGAATATGAATGAGGTATTTAAGGTTCAGTTTTTGTTTTGTTTTTGTATTTTTAGGGAAGGGTCTGCAAGGTGTTCAGGGTCTCACTACTAGATCAGACTCATACTAATCTGCCTGTTTNCAGCCTCCCAAGAGCTGGGATTACAGGCGAGCGCCTCCACTCCCAGTCTCAGTCACCATCTCAGTGTGCCCCGGAGCCAGGTCGGGCACCAGCACTGCAGGTCCCCCAGACCTGAACCCCTCCCCCAAGTCTGCTTACAGGTGCTTTAATCCGCTGAACTGTTGGGCTGGCCCTAGGGTCAGTTTTTAAATATCTAAATTATATAATTGAAGACTGTAAATTTGGTATGTATTTCATGTTAAATGTATTATATATACATATATATTACAAACAACTTGAAATAATTTTTCATGATTTAGTGAATATATATTTACAGATGTATAATTTCTTGATAGAACTTGTTTTTTAAAATTAGCTCTTGGGGAACTAGGGAGATGGCTCAGTAGAGTAAGTGCTTGCCTTACAAGCGCAAGGGCCAGAGTTCAAATCCCTGGTTCCGCAAAAAAATAAATAAATAAATAAAAATTAGCTCTAGGGTCTGGGGAGAGAACTCAGTGGGAGTGTGCTTTTCCACCATGCATAGGTATATTGATTCAGTCCCCAGGGCCCCATGGGAAACAATGGGCTGTAAAGATTTTCTTTATGCAACATTTACTTCTTTTCCATAGGATTATTGCTATGTGCGGAGATTACTACATTGGTGGAAGACGTTTCTCTTCACTGTCAGACCTAATAGGTTATTACAGTCATGTTTCTTGTTTGCTTAAAGGAGAAAAGCTACTTTATCCAGTTGCACCACCAGAGGCAAGTACAATTTAAATGAACTATCCTAAAACTTATTTCACTTTTGTAATGCATTTTGCTCTTGATCAATTTCGTATGATCTTTATTATAGTTGAATAAATGCTTCTTATATTAAATTTTAATTCTGGTTCTAATGTTAGAACAAAATTGACAACTTTAAAAAAAGGTTTTTCTGTAATATTCTGTGTAACTTGCTATTTTAAATAATTCTGTATGTTTATAGGCTAACAAATATTTTTGAATGTGTAAGGAATAATTGCTGATTTCATGGTGCTGATCATGAAATCACTGCAGAAGTTGAAAGGCTTATGTCATCTTAGGTTAATTTATGTTTTATGCAGTTTATTTAATATTAAATGATCACTCATTTTACTTGATAAAAAGATACTGGTTATACCTTTAAACATTTTATAAAAACATGAGCAGCAAAGACTCCCAGGCTCTGGGTATTAATAGTAGCAGAAACAATTAATTTGAATGATCCTATGGTGTATATAATGTGGCTTTTTTTAGGATTTACCTTTGTGTGGACATACTTTTCTTGACTTTGAAGAAAGCCTTTTTCCATTTTTTTTAGCCAGTAGAAGATAGAAGACGTGTACGAGCTATTCTGCCTTATACAAAAGTACCAGACACTGATGAAATAAGGTATTTTACAATATTTATCATGGGTAGGCATTTGAAAGACTTTGATATTAAAGATTTATTGTTCTTGGACTGGGAAATTTTTGGGATTTGGGGAAGTAGCAGCGTATGGCAAAGTAAAAGTGTCTTTAATAATCAGGTTTGTTGTACCTCTGGGTTGGTTTATTCAAAATTAAACATTTGGGTCAGGGTGACTGCAGTGACAATGACAGGACACTGTCTCTGATATATTAGAGAGTGATCTTTTATAATTCATACTCTTAATATGTATTACAGTGTAACATTTATGACTCAACTAAGATGATAATGAAGCTTCAGTTTTACATAATGTGTGAATCCTTTTCAGTGTGGAGAATATTATAGACAGCCCAGACATGGAGTCACATGGCTGTAATCCTAGTGCTTGGGAGACCTAGGCGGGAAGGGTTACCTTTGCTACAGAGTGAAACCCCTTTAACTATAGAAGAGAATAGCATGTTATGGAACTATAGAACATGAGAGTTTTTTGATTTTATTATTTGTATGTAATTCATTTCTTTATGTGATTTAGTAGGCAGAATTGCCTTTCTGTAAGCTATTTGATTTTTTTTTCAGAACTGTTATCTATAAAGTGTTAAGTTAAGGCCATTTCTGAATAATTACATAATTTTGGAAATAAAGTAATAAAAGGTTCAAGAATTTGAATCACAAAATAGTAATTCCACCTTTATATGATTTCTTTCAAAATAATGGTTTCTCATTTAATTTTTTCACATGCCTTTATCTGTGATCTTTGGTGGAAAGGCAGAATGTAGAGAAAGGAAGAAATATATAAAGGAAAACAGTGTGGAACTGCAAATTGAGAAGTTTTAGATAATATGTACATTTCCAGTGGGGTCATCTATGACAGCAGTTCTCACAGTGTGATCCATGTACCTGGGACTCCTTGAGACTCGTTCAGAGGGTTTCTTAGTTGAGGTTCTCTAGTGGAGGAGACATATTCACCACTGAGGAGGTTGAGTTCTGAGTACTTGTCTTCTGCCAGCTGGAGACTTAGGGAAACCACTCATGTAATTTCAGTTGTCCAAGCCCAAATGCCTGAAAAACTGAGGTCTAGAAATTGAATTTGAGGGCAGGAAATAACAATGAGACAAAATGTGCCATATCAGCTTGTAGGAAAGAAAGAAAAGAGAGAATGCTTCTACCACCCCAGGTTCTATTCAGAAACTCAGTGGATTGGATGATGCCCCCCTACATTGAGGTAGGAAGATTGGATACTCTAGGGCTGTCCACTGAGTTGCAGTTAAACTTCTACAAGAACACGCTAATGCAAAGAGAAAGCTTAATCTAGACATGCTGGCCCAATGAATTAGACACATAAATTAACCATCACACTCCATAGGATCAGATTTATTTTCATAATCATATTATGACATCATTGGCTTTTTTTCACTGCAACTTGTATAATGAGTGGGGAGATGTTCCCTGATAAATCTGCTGGTGTCCTGGAAGTCGTGGCAGTGTGGCGAAGTGGGCTGTATCCTTCATCGTAACACACTTGCAGTTGGTCAAAAATAGTTTCACTTAATGTTCTTAATAAGACACTAAAATATTTTTTTAAATATCAACCCTTGACTGCATCTCTCTAGTATTGTTTTTAATGAAAAGGGAAATAAATGTAAAACACTTTGGTCTTGTATAAGAATTCATTGTCTTGAGAAAAAAGCAGTGAATTGAGAGCTAAACTTGCTCTTGCTTTTGTGCATACCATTTTTAAGTGAGAGAAGGATGGATACGAGTGTCCAGTGTTTGGATGTTCTTTTTGAAATATAAAGTGAAATAGTTCTGTGAAAATAGCTGTTTTATTTTTTACCAATAACAAAATTTGAACTTTTGAGCAAGAAAAACTAGAATTTTAGGAACACTGTATTACTTGTCAACAAGAGTTTGAGTCTTGGGACCAGCAAGATAGCTCAGTGGACTAAGTGCCTGCTTAGGCAAGTGCAGGGAGTACCACATGCCTTGCCGCCACCCCAGGTGCACTGAGCCTAGGACTGAGTCTGGGCATGGTGGCGTACACCTGTATTCCTAGCGCTGGGAAGGCTGAAAACAGGAGGACCACTACGAGTCGGAGCTGTGTAGTGAGACCCTGGTAAAAATAAATAAATAGAGGTCAAGTCTCACAAATAATGACCTTTCTGGTGTGGTTAGTGATGACAGTAAAGGATGAGATATATTGGTAATATATATTGGTATGTTAGCTAGAAGATCTTTAAAGCTCAGTGAACTAGTATTTTCTAAATGATCAGTGCTTGATGTTGCAAAATTATGCCTGGGTAGAAGATTTGAAATACAAAGTAGACCAGTGGATGTTATTGGAATACATATAGGCAGTTCCTTTATACCTTTTTAGATTCTTTAGTACAGCTCGCTTCCAAGAAGTTTCCAGCTCTGTTGACTTTCTAGTGTCATGCAACAGAAGACTATAGTCCCTTTTATATGTGCTTATTTATATGAAGACAGATTTTCTTAGCAAAAAAAAAAAAATCTGTCGTAACAGAATGAATGTAGAAACACATGAGTATACGTAAGTTTTCATTTAAGCCAGACATGAAATTTTTTAAAAATTACAACAAAAATACTATCAAACCCGTAAAAGCTATAATTATTTTTCATCTGCTTAATGTAACAAAATATAGAGGAATCAGTGAATATTTAAAAACACACTTTAGATTCTATATGATACATATCAATAGTAAATATCTATACAGTCAAAGGTGTTCGGTATGTTAATATTTAAGATTATAAAGCCATCCTAACCTCTCCTTACTCCCAATTGAGAACTACTGACCTAGGAAGATAGAAATTTAAAGAATCAAAATGTTTACATGTTAATTTAGGTGTAATGTAAGTGTGCATGAACTTGTCTTATTTTTAGACTTGTGCATATATGTACCTGTGAATTTATTATTGAAGCAAAAATCTGAAGATGAATGAATTAATGAAACATTTGATTTTACTTTATTTGAACTAGTAAGCTGTGTATTTAATTTTTTTTGTGCCATAAAGAATTGGCAACTTGAAATTAAAAAACAAGAAAAGCTAAAAACTCTTGGCTACTTTGGACTAAGAGATGAAATGCACCCCTTTTCATTTCCGTTTTAGTTCTACATATGTAGTCTCTTTTTATACATCATGATGACTTGTTAGTGTGCGAGTTTGATGTGGGCTTGAGCCCCGGGCCTCACGCGGGCCGGCAAGCACTCTGCTGCTGTGCCACAGTCGCAGCCCCTGCAGTGCTCTTCAGTGGGCAGGTGCCAGTGGCTCAGGGAGGAATAGATTATGTGATGAGGCGGGAATGTCCGGTGCCGGTCAGCAAGGAGATACCAGCCACCCCGGGAAGGATGGTGGAACCAGTCAGAGTGTAATAGGGGGCTACAACTACAGAGTGAAGTGTTGTGTATAAATTTTATTCTTTGAAATATGTCTAAGAAACTTGAGATGCTCGAGGGGGAAAAAAAGATTTAAGTATATAAAAAAAGGCTTACTAGAACTTTGTGAGTAGTAAGGCTGAAGGGAAAATTACTCAAAAATATGTGACAGGTAGAGTATGGGTATAGGTCAATGGTAGTACCCACCCAGTTTGGAAACTCTCAGTGTGCAAAAGCATTTCTTCAAACCTGGAAAGAAAGAGTAAAGAATTACTGATGATTTTATATTGCTGTCGTGAATAAACAGCTTGTTGATCCCATGGTGGTGTGGAGGTAAAAACAGCTAGGTAGCAGTGAGAGGAAACCCAGCCTTGCATGCATGCTCCTACTGTGAAACCTAAAAGAAATGGTGTTTTTTAGTAATACCTTAGTATCACTTTCAGAGAAAGAATGCTGTACTTGTTGGGTAGATTAAATACCCCAATATTTTTTGTAAGAAAAACATTAGCTGACATAAACATCTATGTAATAATGCTTATCTAACATAAAATGAATGTTATCTTATATACATATACTATATTTTTATTTTATATTTAACCTACATCAGAAAACTTTGTAACACTGAATGTTAAAATTTTTCAAATCAGTTTCCTGGAGGGTTGTTCCTTAAAAGGTTCAAAACATATAATTACTGTTTGCAAAAATTCTAATTTATATCTAATAATAACCTAGTAGATGACACAGTAACCCCTATCAAACCCATTTTACCATTAAGGAATTAAGATTCAGCTTACGACAGGCCTTTATTGTCATAGATAATGCCACAAAACAGGACAAAATCTAAAGTATTTGATATACTCCTATGCATCTCCCAATATCATATTATTCCTGTTTTGTATATGACTATTTAAATTTCCATGTTTAACATTTTAAATTCTAATAACTTCGTAATTGGCTATTTTAGTTTCTTGAAAGGAGATATGTTCATTGTTCATAATGAATTAGAAGATGGATGGATGTGGGTTACAAATCTAAGAACAGATGAACAAGGCCTTATTGTTGAAGACCTCGTAGAAGAGGTGGTAAGTTTTTTTTTTTCCTTCTGAATGTCAAGTTCCAGGTTTTTGTTTGTTTGTTTGTTTTTTTAATTTGAAACTTGTCCCTAGTATGCTAGCTGTGAAGAAGTTACTTTTATGAAAAATATTTAATTTGTAAGTATAAGGATTCTTTCATATTTTTCTCATCAGTGAAATTATGTAAGTAATAATGAAATGTCAAATGTTTGTACATTTGATTTTAAATTGTTTCCTAGAAATATATGTAATTTCTCAATAACTTTGGAAAAAGGACTTATATCACAGATATAACCACGTGGTTGTACATTTTGAATATCCCCTTTGTTTTTGTTACTACCACATAATACAGTAGTAGTCCTCTTAGTGCGCAGTATGAATTGCCGTGTGTGTGCATATTTAGGTAGCAGATCGGCATTTGCAGCGTTTTCTCTGCAGAGGCGATACTTAGTGCAATACTCCGATACATTAAACACTGTGATTTTGAAATCCACCCTTCCCTTTCTTTTGACTATTGGGAGGGAGTGACTTTCTGTGATATTTAATACTCCTCAAAGCTCTTGTTTTTAAATTATATCATGGGTCAGTGGGGAGATGGCTCAGTACAGGCACCTGCCTGGCAAGCACAAGGTCCTGAGTTTAATCTCTGGTACAAAAATTGTATCACTGGATCTGGTAATATGTCAGAACCTGTGTGTGCTTTGATTATGGCACCAGAAATATGTCAATAGAAAATAAAATTCTATTTTATTTTATTTATCTTTTGTGGTACCGGGGATTGAACTCAGGACCCTGTGCTTGCCAGGCAAATGCTTATTCTATTAAGCTATCTCCTCAGCCCCAAAATTTTATTCTTCATCAATTCTTTTATCTGTCTGTTGTTTTATTTATTTATTTTTTTGTTTGGTGGAACCAGGGATTGAACTCAGGCCCTTGAGCTTGCCAGGGAAGCGCTTATTCTACTGAGCCATCTACCTGGCCCTCTTTTTATTTTTTATTTTTTAAATGTACTTAGTTATTACAGGGTCTATAGGGTCTCACTACACAGATTGGATTGGTAGTAATCCTCCTGTTTTCAGCCTCCCATGAACTGGGATTACAGGCACGAGCCACACGCCCAGTCTTAATCTCCCTCTCAGCACACATCGGGGATCAAACCCCAGTCCCTGTGTCTGCCTAAGCAGGTGCCTAAATCTGCTGAGGTTTCTGGGTGGCCCTATCTGCCTATTCTTGTCAAGGGTATTTTGATTCACAAAAGTAAAGTTTTGATCCTGAGGAAAGGTAAGAGTAGTCAAGGAAATCATATACATTTGGCCCTTGTAGTCATTTAGTAGTAACTTAGTACGCCCTAGTATTCCTTCAGTAGTATTCGTTATCCAACAGTAGTATTTACTCCACATAGCAAGAAATCCTCATGCCAGCCATGTGGCTGTGTTGCTCATCCCAGAATGTCTTAGTTAGAGTTTTTATAGTGGGTTGCCCTCTCTGTGACATCACCCTCCTCCTTATCTTGGTGGTTTAAAGGACTTAAAGTATAGTTGAACTTGAGCTCTTAGAATCCTGGATCAAACTGAATAAGATAAACTTCCATAGGGATAAATGAAAAATAGCCGCCAGCTGCTGCGAAACAGTAAATAATAATGTAGTCGAAGATAGGAAATGCTACCTAGCATAAATGCTGTAGAAGGAGTGCAAAATGAAAGTTAACAAGTTGATGTGAGTGGCTAGTGTGATGTGGTTACTATCTGTGAGCATAGTCACACTTTGGGCTTCATTGGTAGTGCGTTTTTTCTGGATTGAAAAACTACTTAGTATCATCTAGATATCACCTAGAATATGCTTCAGATACTGGTTCAGTTAACTAGATTCAAAGACTGTTGAGGAATAGTACTGAGAACTACAAAAGTTCTCAGTATACTTCTCCACGCACATTTATACCTTTCTGTTTTAACTTCACAGTGTGTGCTCTGGGAAGGGGATTTAAAGGGGATTTGGTTCTTACACAGAGTAGAATGTCCCTATTGCCAAGCTAGTATCTGGTATTACTAGGCCTGCAGTAGATGTTTCTCTGGTTTAGACACTCCTGTCCTGCTAAGTGTCTTGGGAATTTCGATCTTTATTGTCAGCTCCATTCAGATGTTACCTGGGCCAGTTTTGGTGGCACAGGTCTGTAATCCCATTACTCAGGAAGCTGAGGCAGGACAATAGTCATGAGTTTGAGGCCAGCCTAGCCTAAAAGTGAGTTCAAGGCTAGCCTGAACTGTGTAGTGAAACCTTGTTTCAAAAATAGATGTCACCTCCTTTCCAGATTTTAAGCCTGTAGGCTCAACTGTTTTCTCCTGTGTTTCTGTAGTCTTAATTCAGCATGACATTATATTGTGTACAAATACTTCATTACATTGAAAATTGAAAATTTTCTAAGAGAAAAGGTAATGACCTTTTCTCTTAGAGGGCATTGATGGTTTTATTGATGTGTATAGTTATTTCTTTTATCATGCTGCCTTGGGTATAGTATGCATTTATCTAGTGTGATTTTAGTTTGATTTAATAAATGAGACCCAATTGAGAGAGGTAAATCCTTGTAGAGCTAAACTGTATTTTGTTTGTTTTCTTCATTATTTGCTGACAGCCCAATGCTAGATACTGTACTAAGCACACTGTGGTGGAAATTCAGTGAAAAGTATGTACCTACCTAGCCTTCTGTTGGAGTTAATGGTGGTAGTTGGTTGTGATGAACAGAATGGCTTAGACTTTAAGACGCTTAGAGCCCCTGTAGTGGAATGAATGAAGTGAACGTATCTTTAAAGACTGGAATATAGTATGAAGGGAAATTTAAAAGATAATAAAATGAAATTGTGCTTTATATTCAAAGAAAAGTTAATTCTCAACTTTCAGGGGCTCAGAATGTCTCACTTGAGGGGCATTGGAGATGTGGATTGGGCTTTATGTAACAGATTGCTAGAGTGAAAAGGATGTTCTAGGAAATACAATGAGAAGAAGTGCGTTCTCCTGTGAGAAAACATAGACTAACATGTGGATAGCAGTGCCTGGGCACCAGGAGAGCAGGCGGTGTGGGTCAGCAACGACATCCTTGAGTCCAGTGGAGCCTCTGCTGTGGAGGGTGGACTCGGGGCAGCAGGAGCAGTGAAGGCTGATTGGAGACCTGGGTTCATTGGGTTTGGCTCTTCTGTAATGCAGGCACAGCTGTAGTTGACCTGCTGGGGCTGAGGTGCTAAAGGGAGGGCCATGGGTGCTGTGCTGTAGCTGGGCCAGGTGAGTGGTACCCTGGGCCGGAGGGTCACCCATGGGAGAGGATCCTCAAAGGGGGTCATGTCTTTCCTGTCTATGCCAATGTGAAGGGCACTGTGCAGCTGTGTTTGAAGATAGGATTTTAATGAATTTTACTACACTTTCCAGCAGTTTTAGTAGTTATTTATATAAAAAACTGTCTTAATGTCTTCCCTTTAGGGCCGGGAAGAAGATCCACATGAAGGCAAAATGTGAGTTTGTGCTAAGTATCAAAAGGAAAGAAGCAAATATATTGTGAACTTTCTGATTGGAAACTGGCCAAAATAGATTTTAAAATACTTTTGGACTGGCTTACAAATTTGCTTGACTTAAAGAATTGATGTATACATATTTGCTTAAGGATTTAGCAATAAGGTCTTATTTTTAAATAAATAGTGGCCTGTGCCTGTATTCCACTTATATGTTGCCAAGGTAAGACATTCTTTTTTTTTGCGGAACCGGGGATTGAACTAAGGCCCTTGCGCTTGCCAGGGAAATGCTTATTCCTCTGAGCCATCTCCCTGACCCCGAGACATTCTTGTAAATATTACATTTATAACATTAATAAATATCCCAATTCCCCACATTTTTCTTTATTTTCTTACTGATCAGTCATAGTAGTTCTTTATTTGGCTATTTTTTAGGAAAGATTTAGCTCAGGGTTTTTTGTTCCTTTTTTGTTTTCATCAGAGTATTTTACCCCAGGATCATGGCTTTTCCACAACTTTAGTAAGATTCATCAAGATACTTCTAGTAATCTTTTAAGACGGGTTTTGTATGTGTGAATTTTCTGTAAAAGATCTTAACTTAGATAATTTACTGAGTGTTCATGTAATTTCTTTGAATAGGACACTTTTTCGTAATAGTCCTGTTAGCACTTATGCATGGAATTTAAGGCTTACCTCAAATGTCCTTTTTCTTTATTCTTTAGAACACAAGCACATTAAATAGAAATTCCATTTCCAGTCATCTTACTTAGCTCTCTGCCCTTCCTTAAGAAGAAAATTTATTTTTTGAGTTCATTTTTCTTGCTGTTTTTTGTTCTTGGAAGAAACACCATCAGTGAGAGTTATACCTCTGATTGTATTAGTGTGTTGCCCCCTACCTCCTTATAATATCAAGGGCTTACAAATTCTAATTGCTTGAACAGTCACAAAATGTAAGCAAATGAAGTTGATTAGGCATTCATAATGTTGGTCTTTGTCATTTCCCTCAGGATTAAAGTCGGTGTTGTTTTTATATTGGTAACAATTATGGAAATAGTACTTTTTAATTTGGCAGTCGTTAGTTTTTCTACATTATGTTGAAAATAAGCGTAATATGTTCATACAAATAACATAAATTTAATAGTGAAATACTTCAATCAGTTATTTCATGTCAGTTGAATTATAATTACGTTGGCTGTTTAATTTTGATCATATGACCAGAGCATAAAGGAATTTTCATTTTATATATAATTTGTTCTCCTTTTAAGATGGTTCCATGGGAAGATTTCCAAACAAGAAGCTTACACTTTACTAATGACAGGTACTTTTTATATTCACTTGTTTTCTTAAAAGTGTCTATTTAAATCAAAAAATAAGCCACCCATTTATTATGTACTGTATTTGCCATCAGCATCTAAATAATGTTTAAGCATGTTATGATTTCTTGCCCAGTGATGAGAGGCTGATGCTTTTAATAAAAACATCCAGGTAGCACAGCATTCCAGACTGTAAAATATCTTCTGCCCCATTCTCTGTGCCTGCCCCTTCCCCAGGTAGAACACCCAAGGACAGTTTCTTTTCCTAGAAGTTTTCCATGTCTGTGCATGTCTCTCCTCTTCCCTTACGTGTGTGCACATGCTCGTGAGGACATGCAGCGTCCTTTTTCATGGTAGGAGATAGAGTAGGAAATTGCTGTGCAGTGCAGCTCCACACTTCCAGGCTTCTTCTTAATGGCCATTGAGCTTTCTGATTTACAAATGCTGTGGTTTACTAGGACCCAGTTGTCTACAGGCTGTTACTCATTTGCTGCTGATCTATAGAAAACAAATGTTATAATTATCTTTATACACTTTGGAATTATGTAATTCAGCTTTGTGTAAGATGTATTAATGTTTTCTAGTACACTTTGGTTTATAGGGAAATGAGTAGAGACTGACTTGTATCTTGGGTTTATTTAGAATGAAAAACCATCTTGTTTGTTCTGATGAAATGTGTAACACTGAACTAACACCGATTTAATCCATAATTTGTTATTTAGAAATCATAATTGTTTAAAACTTGCTTGATAGTTTATGTATTTGGTACATGAGATTCTTATGATGAAAAAATTGATGATTACTAAAAATGTGATCTGAATTTTTGGTTTAAGCCATATAGATTTGCAAGGGGCCTGCCCCTTAGCTCTGTTAAGTGGCTGCTTCAACAAAGCAGTCAGGCTCA
>NDGN011547039.1:8716-28402 GCA_002564285.1 Tympanoctomys barrerae | reverse complement strand
GTTGCTGTGGTTCGATCCCCACAACTCCAAACCTGCCCTGAAGGCATTCAGACCAAAAAAACCCCAGCAACATATAGGTTTGCATTTCAGATTAATACTTTGCTTTTTATTTCAAAGATTTCAGTCAGTTTTTGAAGTGCTTACCCTGTTTACCTACAAGTTCAGAAAATAAGCATGGTATTGCCATAAGGCAAGTGATACTAACCATATGCTAAACCCTAGAGACAAGCCATAAGCTTTCAAGGTGGGACTGAAAATACTCATTTTAGTGAATTTATAATACAAGTTTATATTTGTACTATCAAGTACTTGATACACCCCTCCTGTTTTAGGTGCATAAACATGAAAAGGAGCTAAGCTTTCATTTCTTACATTACTTATGTCCATCTGCTCTTTTGAGAATCAGGTGGGATTTTCTCATCTGAGCGTTATATACAGCACATGCGTATATAATCTTGTGTGCTGTCATATTGTGGAAGAAATACAGGGAATATCCTGGATTTTTACCAAGATTTGACACTTCTATTTTAGCCTCTGTTTATATAGGCAGTTTATTTATGTAGTTAAGTCTTGACAAGTCAGGTTAAAATGTTTTACTTTTTTGTATTGAACATGAAGTTATTTAATAGCAATTGATAAATTGAAAGAAATTACACTTGATAGTCAGTGTTTATTGGTCTCCCCCAGTCAATTCCTAATCTTTTCTATTGTCATGAAGACTGAAACAGAAAAAAGGCAAAGCATTTGAGTGTTAAGTCATTGCCAGTTAAAGATATCAGCAAGTCTTATCTAAAAGTAGTACGGAAATACTTAATATAAGTTTCTATTACATGGATTTACAAACAGAATATAGCAGTTTTAGCTTCAGTTTCCTGCTTGTGGTTAATTATTTTTTGCAAGTTATGCATATGGACATTACAAACCAGAAGTCACTGCTGCAAAGTTTCTGTTGTGTATTTTTATGAACTAAAGATGATAGAGATATAACTTTGTAGATGAGCAAATGGGTGGTATGACTCACAAGAAAATCAGAGAAAACGTGTTTAAAAAGTGTTCCCAGAGAAAATTAAGATATGTTTAGGACGTTGTACTTTGTATTACTTAACATCTGTTTTAAATTTGAAGATTCAGGAATAAAGCTGACAGTTTTATTTTTACAGTTGGGCAGGTCTGCAGCTTTCTTGTGAGACCCTCAGATAATACACCTGGTGATTATTCACTTTATTTTCGGACCAATGAAAATATTCAGCGATTTAAAATATGCCCAACACCAAACAATCAGTTTATGATGGGAGGCCGATACTATAACAGGTAAATTATAAATAACTTCTTTTTATTTTTACTTTGGCAAAAACAAAATCTTGATACATTAAAGTAAAAAATTATGTAGATGTTCCTGAATTTTAAAATATTACTTAGTACTATATATGTTTAAGAATTCTTGAGACAGTATCACATATAAACATAAATTAATAACTTGTTTCATTCCAAAATAATGTGATCAAAAATTTTTATACAAGCTATTTGTAGCAAAATTTGATTAATATTATCTTCACAAATAGCAAAACATACAATCTAAGAAAGACAAATACATTACACTCTTTTTTTAACATTAGATTTTTTTTTATTAGTGAATCATTTAAACAGGGAAAAAAAATTGTTCCTCAAGTTTTACCTGAGAGTTATGCAAGTGTTAGCTGTAAACAAGTTTCTTTGAGTGGTGTTTCTTGTAGTCATGACTGGTTCCTGCTTTTCACTTGCAAAATAAAATAAGCCTTTGCTTTTTCCAAGACTTAGAATGAATTTTATTTGCTTGATTAGGAAACTAATAGAGGAAACCATATGGTAAAATGGAAGTATGTTTTGTAAAGCAAAAAGAGTAATCCTTCATTTTTAGATCAAAAGGTTTTTCCCAAACATTCTAACTGTAGTTCCATCCTATGTTTTAAAATAGTGATAATTGGGGCCTATGACCCCAGCACTTGGAGGCTCTGATACAGGATGATTGCCCTCAGTTCAAGCTATCCTGCACGACATAGTGAGACCATGTCTCAAAAAAAAAAAAAAAGCAAATAAAAATAGATGCATAAAAACAAATGAAATCAACATTTGCGTTTTGCCTGCCTATTGACTTAATGCCAGTGTAGAATTCTCCATTCCAATTAGAATTTCTTGCAGTTACAGCTTGACCTTAAAGTACATAGAGATCTGGAAGGTTGTCATCTAGAAGACAGACTGAAAATCCCAGGTTCATTAGACAGTTAGCAAGTGTCAGATGGAAGGTCCAAGCGCATGCCTAACATTAGCTGCTTGCATGAGCTTCTGGGTTCTAAATATCCTCACTGAGATCCACCTCCAGGTATATTAGAATTTCCCACTGTTCAGAGATTTGGGAAATGGAATTCGAAATTAAAGGTCTATATTAACTGAATTCATGCCCAAATTGAGGCTCTTACGAGATAAATAGTTCACACTGACTTGTTGAGAAATTTGTTTACTGACTTACACTTCCTTAGGGATAGTGTATTTTATGCAGACACCTGTGTTCTACAAAGATGGAAATTCTTAGTACATTTTTAAGACAAACAATAAAATACATAAAGATATCTTTAGTTTATAATGACTTTAGTAGAATAGGGACAAAAATACTTACAGTGTTTCCTTTCAAATTATACAAAATTATTGGGCTACTTGTTCAATGAGTTCTTATAGAATATAGATGTAAAATGACTTTGGCCATGACCACAAATCATGGATTATGTGTATGGTCAGCCCATAAAGTTTGTATGTCTTACTCTTTCTAGTTTTAATATTAATTTTGTTTTTTTAAAAGAAAAGCCAAAATGTGACTCTACTCTCTGAGAAATGGCAGGTTTTAGAGTTGTCTTGAAAATATATACTCCATTTCAACATAGATATCAGAAGCAATTCTCAGAAAGATATTCTTTAATTATCATTTATTGTTTAGATATGAACATAGGAAGTAAGCTTATTCAACAAATCTCATTAACACAGCCATAACTGTATATTAGGCTTTTGGTTATGAGAGGCAGCAGTTATGTTTGTTTCAAGTAGATACTACTGAAACCTTAGCCTTGATGTTTCTGTATGTACAATTTTTAAGAAGTAGGGGAAACAATTAGCAGTGGACTTAATTTAGCAAACATCTTACTTGTTTGCTGCATAAAAGACACTCTAGTTAACTGCACATGTCCATCAAGGAGAAGGGAGGAGGTGCAGAGTGCACCACACTTCTGCACTGCAGAACTGAGGCCCACGAGCAGAGAAGCAGCACTGACTTGTGAGCCAAGGGGATGCGCTGACAGGCCTGGGAGGGACCTCATAGAAAGAGAACAGTTGGGGGAGTGAGAAGGAGCAGGAGGGCTAGACTCTGAAGCTCCAGCACAGTAAGTAATGTAGGGTTCGTGAAGAGAGGCACAGCTGCGCTAAGTTTATTCTAAGAATGCGACTGGACTCACAGGACATCATGTCTTCAGAAATTCATATTTCACAAGCAAGTTTATACTTAACGTGTTTTAGTTTACTGAGATGTATGTCAATTTTTTTTTTAAACCGGGAATCGAACTCAGGACCTTGTACTTGCCAGGCAGGTGTGTGCCACTGAGCTACATCCCAGACCCATAAGTCTACTTTCATACCTGGAACTTCATGGGATAGCGGAGAATTTGTTGATTGTCTATTGTTACATGCAAAGAAAAAACAATTGTGAAAATGTTTGGGGCCCGTGATGACTTCCTCACGTGTGGTGACTGAGTGTGGTGCTGTCTACTGGGCTCTCACAATCTTTGGCCTGTCCTTTGACCTATAATCCTTTCTTTTGTACTGGAGATATTCATATTTTTCCAAAATGTGTGGCTGTGAAGGTCATTGATTCTATTAGCACATTTAGATTTTGTGCTTTGCAAAAGAACCTACAGATAGATAACCCTTGTAATAATAGGCTTTACTACATTTAATTTAGAAGGTTTACATTTTTTGTGAGATATGTCATTGTTATTTTTATTTTAACAGTATTGGGGACATCATAGATCACTATCGAAAAGAACAGATTGTTGAAGGGTATTATCTTAAGGAACCTGTACCAATGCAGGTCAGTGTTGTTTTTCTCTTTGTAATAACCAGAATTTTGTTTTAAGGTTCATTTTGGTAATGTTTGTAGAGACATTCATGCAGTTAAAACTGGATGTAGATAAAATTCAAAACTGTAGGTTATTCAGAGTCTTTGAGGAAAGTAACTGTAAGAGACTTTGTGAGTGTGTCATCCATGCTGCAGGGTGGGTACTGGCCAGGTCACGGTGAGTGGTGGAGATGGTGTGGGCGAATGGCAGCCACTCATCCAGAGGAGCCGGTGCTGGAGGGAGGGGGAGAGGAGAGTAAAAGGGAGAGGGAGGAGAGTGGAGGAAATGAGAGTGGGAGGGAGGGATGCAGGAAAAGGGGAGAGAAAGAGGGAGGGACGGCAAGAGGAGGAAAAGATGAAGGGAGGGAAAGATGGACAAGGGAGGGAGGGAAGGGAGGCGAGAGGAGAACAAGAGAAGCAGGAAGAGAAAGAGAGAGAGAGAGGACTGAAAAGGCCTAGGGCCCAGGGGATCTAAACTTTTCCATTATTTGCCTATAGTTTCATAGCCACAGGATCTGAGCATGTCTGTGAGCCCAGTAAAAGACACTGAAGCAAGGCGTGGTAGGGCAGTAGTGGGACTGGATATACAGGGCCTAGAGAAGGTGGGCGTGAATACCATCGGGAAGAGCAGGGGTGGCCTTCTCAGTATTGGCTGCTAGATGCACAGGGTGATTAATCTGTTTCTTCAGACTTACTGTACTTCTGAAATGTGGGGTAAGAGTGTAGCCGAGGTTAGAAAAAGCTTTTTCAAAGGGGTGATTAAGAATTTTCCTTCCTCCGTTTCCTTGGAGGCATTACCCATCAACATCCGCTGAGGGCTGTCTGTCCTGGTCAGCCGCACTCACCTGGCTACCCTGCCACTGAATGGTTGACATTTCTGTGCGCCTCATCCTCTGTCCATGTCGCTCTGTACCTAACCACTGCCAACTGAAAATCCTTCTGAAGTTTTGCCTTTCATCCTCGGGAGTGCTAGAAACACCTGTGTTTGATTAGGGGTAGCAGGGCCTTCACCTGCAGGTCACAGGTCGGGCTAGCAGCTCTGCTGTTCAGCTTTCATTCTCACCCACTTTGGATGACTGAGTTCATGAGTTTTGATTTTGTTTTATAAATCCCTGTTTTATTTGTCCTCATATAATTTTTTTATCCAGAATTTGTTTTTATAATTTTCAAATAAAGGTTTTTATAAGTAGAAAATTAAGTAGTACATGACATCTAGCAACCTAATTTTTATAAACTTTATTTTTTTCAAATTTTAATTTAATTTTACTTCATCATCATCATCTTGATGCTCTAGGAATTGAGCTCAGGGCCTCGTGCTTGCCAGGCAGGCACTGCACCACACAGTTCATTCCTGGCCCCAGCAGGCCTTTAACACATGAAGTTACTGTGTTGCTTTAAGAGTGACTGGACATGCTTCCTGAGCCGCTGACCTACATTTGTCCCAGCTGCCTCTGGTGGCCAAGACAGGGGATCACGTGAGCTCATCAGCTGAAGACTGAGGCAGCACGATGTCCCTCAGCTGCTCACAGTCGCCTGCCCTTACTTGGTTATTGTTTCATAACTGAGCCAACCTTACATTGTCCTTTGAAAATTGCCTAGGGAGAATCTTAGAAATCACTCTTAAGAGAAAGGAAGTTGATTGGAACACAGAGCTACTAAATGTTCTTTGTGATCTGTTGTCCTGCTTCTGGGTGAAAGCAAATTACAGCGAAAGTTGGGGGAATCAAAGCACTAGCCTGTCCTTTCCGTGGGATTCTGTTAACAAACACAAGGCTACTAACATATTGTACTAATGAATGAAGCTATAAACTGACAAAATCAGCTCACCCACTGTAATGTGGCCCAGTGTACCCAGACTGCAGTTAAGGTGCGGGAATAGGAAAACCAGAGTCCTAGAGCAGACGCTCTTTGAGACAGGAATGAGAGGAAAAGAAGCCTTTTGAGACAACACACTCCGATCAGTACACCTAATATTCTGAATACTATGTTTTAGGCACTGTGTTTCATACATATTAAATCATTTGGGTTTTTTCAGGAGTTTGATGATACTATCAGTATCACTATTTTACAGACTGAGAAATGTTGATCAGCGTGGTTAAGGCATTAAGTCATCTTTGACTGCTTCTCCCTCTTTTCTCCTCCATGGCCCTCCCTTCTCCCCCATTCCCCTTCCCTCTTTTTTCTCTCTCTCTTTCTTCTTTTTCCTTTCCTTTTTTTCTTTCTTATGCTTTATATCTACCCTGTCAATAATTCTTGCTAACTCTTGCCTTCAGAATATATCTAGAATAAAACCACCATCCAAAACTCACTGCATCTCACTGAGTCTACCTTTGTCTTTTTACCAGCATCCAGTACAAAGGGATCCATTCAAAATGGGAGTTGGATGTAGTACATTTTTATTCATTCATTTATTTATTTAAATTTTTGGTACTGGCGATCAAACTTAGGACCTAGCGCTTGCCAGCCAGGTGCTTAAGCCACTGAGCTATCTCCTTGGCCCTGTACATTTCATTTAAAGATCAAAATCCTTACAAAGGTACACAAGCCCCACGCAGTAGCACATGATTAGTCTCTACATCTGTCTCTACTGTCCTTATCTGTATTCTTGGGATGTGATAAAGAAACCTTTCTAAGAACTTCCTTGGGAAGCAAAAGCTCTCAATGTATCTGTTATATACATCTAGATTTTTGTATTAGAATACTTTCTGACTTTTGATTGCTAATTTGATATACTTTTATGTCTTTTTCATCAAAAACTCATGATTTGTATTTAAAAAATTTAGGATCAAGAACAAGTCCTCAATGATACAGTGGATGGCAAGGAAATCTATAATACAATTCGTCGTAAAACAAAGGATGCCTTTTATAAAAATATTGTTAAGAAAGGCTATCTTCTAAAAAAGGGTAAGTGAAATTTTAAGGTTAAGGGCTTATTTTACTGTTAACCCATTTGAGAGAGGCATTGTAATATCAAAAACAAATTTATCATGATACATATTTAGTAAATTGTTTTGACATCAATTCCTGGTAATTTATGCTCGTTTATAATTCGTAAGCCTCCTTCAAAATTTGAGTTGTTACATTTCCACATTTCAACTAGGGATTTAGAAAACAAGTTTATATATTTCCAAGCCCCCAACAAGCAAACGCATTTGACTCTTTGCCTCCTCTCCTTTTAATTTTTTAAAGAAACTTGGTGATACCTGAGCTGATGATGTTAATGCTTTTATTTGACATATTACCTCAGTCTGATAATAAGATACGTTAAGGTAATGGGCGAAGCCTTAGTGGTGTTTGTAAAGGACCCTTTTTCCTTAAAACTGAAAAAGAATTACTACAACAGGAATTTTGGTTACTTCATCAAAATGGAATATCTGAAGAAAAATATCTTCTCATTTACTCTGTGATTCATTAAAAAGAAGCAATATCACAAAAGGCTTTTTTTTTTTAATGGAAGTCACTGGCATTTTCCTGTTACACAAAGACAAGTTTTATAATTAAAAGTTGACATATATCTAATTTTTATTTTTAGCAATTTTTTTGCATTCTAATATGATTTTAGAGTTCATTGTTTGGCTAAGGAAAAATAATGTTATTTTTTAACAGGCAAAGGAAAACGTTGGAAGAATTTATATTTTATCTTAGAGGGCAGTGATGCTCAACTTATTTATTTTGAAAGTGAAAAACGGGCTACAAAACCAAAAGGATTAATAGATCTCAGTGTATGTTCTGTCTATGTTGTTCACGATAGTCTTTTTGGAAGGTAAGAAGTTGGATTTCTGTTTTTCTTTTGGAATTATTTTAATAGTAAAATAGAGGGTGTGTTCATTTTAAAGCATAACAACCAATTTTTATAAAAGCATAGGATCATCTAAAAATGTTAATAGAATGATTTCTGTTTTCCTTGCTTTAGGGTAAACTATGTATGAAATTCCACTCCATTGTATTAGGTAGAAATCTTGAGAATGACATTTCTTATAGCAGGACTTCATCTTGGTCTGTGTATAGCAGTGTTCTCTTTGCCACTACTAATAAACCTATGAGTACTTAATTCAAGCTTTTCGCCCTGTCCCCAGCAGCAGCCTTTAGTAACCACAACACAGGGGAACACCACTTAGAGAAAGACCTTAACTGCTGGCATTTTGTTTTGGTTACTTTCTTTGTTAAAAGGATAAAATATCCAACATCCACAACTAAAAGAAGTTTATTTTGGCACAGATGTTAGAAGTCTCCTTCTTTGCTTGGGGTGATGTCTGCAGGGCACATGCTAGGGCAGGGTTCCTCATAACATGGTAGCCAGGAAGCAGAGTGCAGGAAGAAGCAGAGAATGGGTGGGGACCTTCTAGGCCATGTCCCCCAGTGACCCACCCTTTTCAACCACGGGGTACCTCCTGTTGTCACATGGAGTTATAAACTCATCCACTGGTGATCATCACAGCCCGTGATCCAGTCAGCCCCCAAGTTGCATTTAAGAGCTCATGAGACCTCAAGGGTAGGGCATCTAGATATAAACCACAACAGGACCAAGGCACAAGTAAGTGCAGGACTTTCTCTTGGGTTCAGTCATAGACTCAGTCTGCCGCTGGGAAAGCCAAGACCAGGCAGATGCCAGCAGCCCATCATCCTGGGCCATTACCACGGAGCGGAGTCTCTGGACCTGCTCTGGCATTACGTGGACAACGCCAGACTTACATTCTGGCATCCGTCACCTTGAGCTGGCCGCAGCATGTCAGACAAGTGTGGTGGTGTGAGAGCTGACTGTGTTGTCTTACTGCAGTGGTCTTGAAGGGCTCTGGACTCTGGGTGCGACCAGCCTTGCAACAGCCATGGTGCCACAGGACTGCCAGACCGTGCTTCCCTCACCGTGGGGGGCATGCTGGGGAGAGTCTTGGTGCACAGAAGGGGAGGAGGTGGGGGTGGGTGCTTGCTTTCCAGCCTCTGGCTAGTGCTGTACCACGAGCTCCTCTACTGGGCAGAATTATGTGGCCTTAGTCCAGTGATGAGGTCAGGCTGCTGGGCCCCATCTTCCCCAGCTAGAGGCTTATAAGGTAATTTATTTCTTTTACGTCCATCCAGAGCAACCCAGCAGCTATGGGTCTGTAATAAACTGAGGCTTGGGGAACCATTAATACTGAAATAGTGGCAGTGACCACAGGGTCAGAGAAGCGACTTGTCTAGAATTTCTAGAAGGAAGGCATGAACAAACCCAGATTATGAAGACAGTGTGCAGCTACTGCCACCATCCTGTGCGCTTTAATCAGTACTAGGTTACTTATAATTCCTACTACATCAGTGCTACGTATTTGTTCAGTATACACACATTAAACATAATCCTTTTGGGTGTGCATTGGCCAGACTTTTGAGTGTAGAACCCTGAATATGGAGTAGGAGTTTAGTGTGAAATAGAAGCCTCTCGAGCAGAGTCCAGGAGAACAGCTTTGGGTTCATCTGGATAGATAATCGGGGCTTCTCAAGCAGCACGTTCTAGGAGCACTGTGGAAGTCTGTGAGATGCAGCCAGTGGTCACGTGACGCGTTAGGGTAAAAGCAATAAGCCAGACTTCACATGTCAGACACTGTAATGCTTGAAATTTTAGGGCTTCCTCTTTGAGCTCTTCTACTTTGGTATTTTATTGGGGTAAAAGAATTGGCATATATCGTGCAGACAGTAAACTCTCTATGGTGGTTGTACTTCAGTATTCCTTTTTAAATTACCCAGATACTCTGAATGTTACTTAGTCTAGACTCTTGTCAGCCAGCCATCAGTGATGTTACTTTGTGCACTGATTCACAAACTGTTTAATTTTTTACATTCTCTATTAATCCAAGTTAAAATTATTTTACTGCTTTTGTAAAATAGCTGTGAACTCCTTTTTGTTGTTGTTGCTTGTTTGTTTGTGGCACCAGAGCGATCTAACAGGGGCCTTGTGCTTGCCAAGCAGGCACTCATGCCACTGAGCTTCTCCTCAGCCCCAGATGTGAATTCTTGAACCTAGATTTTTTTTTTATTGTTACTTCTTTATAGTCTGTTTTATTTATAAAACCAGCATAAAGGGCAGTTAGGTGATTAATATTATAAAGTCATTATATTTGCACGCTAAAAATAATGCTCTTAATTTAAAAAATTGTACCCATGTATTAGGCTACTAAATAAAAAAAATACTAAACCTATATTGCTAAGCCCAGTAAATAAAATGCCTTCTTCACCCCTACATTATCTTTGCACAAGTCACCAAAGAAGGCAGTGGTGCCACGACCATTAGGCTGGCTCCGTACCACGTATGAGAACAGCCGAGTTGGAAACTCCAAATGAGAAAGTGTCTTCTCTCCCACCCCTTCCTCTCTTCTCATAGATATGTTCCTACAGTGTCATGTTAAACTTGGAAAGCTTGCTTTGAAATCATGCAATTAATAGTTAAAGCTGAAGCAAAAATGCTTCACAGAGTTGGAGCATTACTTGTTTTACCAGTCTGCATGGAAACTGCTAATTCTGTTTATGGCTAAGAATAAAAGTAAGAGAAGAGATACCACTTAGAAACAGTAGTAGATAATGCTATGGTAGGGATCTAAGTAAATGCATTTCTGAATCACATGGTAGGTTTTAAAATATCCAAAGACGATCACTGCAGAATGACATACTCACTGTATTATGACATAGATGCATATACTGTATTTAATGATTACTGTAATACTTGGGAAGAAAATTGCTGGCATTCAGAGAAGTTCCAGAACTGTTCAGGATAAAGTGTTCCATATAGTAAATCAAGACTCTGAAACTAAAATCTTTGGGAATGTCATTGCTCTCATGAATGATGGGGAGGTTTTCATCAAGGATTCCTTCTGGAAAATAGCAGTTTGGAGGTAGTCCTATTTATATGTTTCTGTGTAGAATTGAATTCTGTATGAAGAAGCGTAAGGAGAGGCCCTAGTAAAATCCAAGACGCTCAGCTGCGTGTGTTCTTCAGTTTTACATGAAGAAAGGCAACCAGAACACGTGCTGTTTGAGGTTGGAGTATAGCAGCGGTGCAGAAGAAGAGTTGTTTTAAAAGTTCGATCTGCAGGGAAATTCTTTGTTGTATATGATTCTTACTTGGTAAAAGAGTTTTTATTGAAGAGTTAATTTCCTTGAAAAATTACAGCGCAAAAAATAATGTATTTTGACAGTTGATTCAAAGCAGAAATTCAATCTTAAACAAGTGAGGACATCAGCCAGTTTAAAAAAGTCCTTTATGGCTGGGGAAATGGCTCAGTGGAAGAAGCGCTTCCCTGGCAAGTGCAAGGGCCTGAGTTCAATCCCTAGTTCCGCAAATAAATAAATAAATAAAATTCAAGAGAGCAAGAAAATCCTTTAATGTTATTTTGACATATCTTATATGAACAGATGCTTATTTTATTATTATTATTTTTTTGTATTTTAGGGACCGGTCTACAGGGTGTTCAGGGTCTCACTACTAGATTGGACTCATAGTGATCTGCCTGTTTACAGCCTCCCAGGAGCTGGGATTACAGGTGCGCGCCACCACGCCCAGTCTCAGTTACCCACTCAGTGCCCCCCCTGGGGCAGGGCTGGCCTGCAGATCAGGGTTTGCAGGTGCTTTAATCCGCTGAGCTATTTGGCTGGCCTGAACAGATATGTTTAGACTGAAAATCAGTCTATGGTATTAAAAGTCCATATAACTAGAAAAAGTAAATTTTCCTAGTAATATGGAATTTTGTTTTCGCTAGAGTTAAAGGTGGATCAGATATCTGAAGTATGTTTAAAGGGACTAAGTTATTTTTATACTGGTTCATATCAATAATGGTTTGTCAGGTGTAAAGAAAAGCAATAAATATAGATTTACCATTTGCTATAAAGTCATTGCTTGATTTCTATGCAGTTTCTTATTGAAGGCTACTAAAAAACTTGAAAATATGTTAAAACATCTTTCTTTGCATGCCTCTGGGGCATGCTGAGCCAGAGACCAGGTCTGGGCGTGGTGGCACATGCCTGTAATCCTAGTGCGGTGAGGCTGAAGACAGGAGGATCACTAAGAGTCGGAGCTGTGCGGTGAGGTGCTGCACCAAGTACATCCTTCCTGTTGCTCAGACAGGATAGTTGATGCACCAAGAGTTTAAAGACCGAGAGATGTGAATTAGCTCAGTTTAGGAGAGTCAGCACGTGGCTGGCTGAGTCCAGGGCGGAAATGTATGAGCACACCTGCTTGGTTGTAGCGGTTGGAAAATAGAGTGCAGAAGAGGCCGGGGGACGAC
Organism: Tympanoctomys barrerae; assembly: GCA_002564285.1. Lineage (NCBI taxonomy): Eukaryota > Metazoa > Chordata > Mammalia > Rodentia > Octodontidae > Tympanoctomys > Tympanoctomys barrerae. The sequence continues at coordinate 16,015 of NDGN011547039.1, read as the reverse complement.
GGCTGGAAGGCCTCATCTCCACGGCTCACCCACGTGCATCCAGGAGCCAGGTTTTCTAATCTGCTAGGTGTTTCTTAATCCTTTGAAGTCCATGTGTGAGAAGTGGTGATCACAGCCACCCCTGTTGACCTCACACCCAGACACACCCCTCTTAAACCACACTTAATCTCCAAATAAAGACAGCAGTCAGTTGGCAGCTCCACCTAAGCTAGTACAGCTGTCTCACAGACAAGAATGGTCCTCCTCCACCAAATCTCAGTAGTCCAGCATTTTTCAGAAGTCTAGGTCTCTTTGATGAGGCTCAAGGCAAATTGTAAGACTGTAAAAATAAAAAGGGTATGTCATCCCACGATATAATGGCACACAGTAAACTTTCCCATTGTAAAAAAAACGAGAAATAGGATTAAAAAGAATCAGTCCAAACCAAAAAGGCAGCAGATCAAACACTGCTGTCGTTCCCTGTCTGTCATCCAAGGCACATGGTAATCAGATGAGTCCAGAAGGCTTGGGAAGCCTCAGCCCTTGGGCTTCCTGATTGCAGCCCATACGACCTGCCTCCAGCTGTCTCCACTCAGCGCCTGCAGTTCTTCTCTGCAGACGTTCTACTTCCCGAGGTTCTTCTCCTTCTGGCTTCAGTCCACAGCTTCACACACCGCCCTCCCAGGGGCTTCTTGCCTGACCACCTTGTCTTTTTGAAATCAAGGTAAATGTCTTCTTTATCCCACCACTCTCATTCAGCATGCAAGTAAAACCAGCACTACATGGATGAGGCTACAGTTGGCTGCCAGCTCATGTAATTGGACTCCCTTGGACCATGGCTGCGGAAGCCTCAGGAGGGTTGAGTCCAGTCAAATGAATTCTGGGGAACCAGTTTCCTAGGAGGCCCTTACTGAGCAGGCAGCCCAGAGAGTTCCTCAGATGAAAGGTTTGCAATGTTCAGCTATGAGCCTGTGTTGAGTGCGGTTTTGCTTAATCCTGAAAAGTCCTTAAGTCACCTTCTTTTCCCTGCACAGGCACTTGTCTTCTCTTTAATGGTGCTAATATTGTCTGGTGGCCATATCTTCTTTGGTTCCAGTTTTACACATGGTTTCTTCCAGGCCAAAATTTAAGCCTTGCAATCTTTTCTCGGTGTTTTGCTCCAAATTCTTAATACAATCAAGCTAAAAACATCTAGCAGTAGCCATGCCTGAATGTTAGCTGCCTTGGAGTTTGATTTTCTAGATTCACTAGTACACCACTTTTTTTTTTTTTAAATGCATTTAGTACAGGGTCTCACTACACAAGTCAGACTCACAGTGATTCTGTTTTCTGCCTTCCCAATGTTGGGATTACAGAACTGTGCCACCATTTCCAGTCTCAGTGGCTGGCTTCACGTGCCCAGCGGCGGGGTCAGCACAGCATGTGGTGCTGGGGCTCCAACCCAGTGCTCACCTAAGCAGGTGCTTAGTCCACTGATCTGCCTCATGGTCCAACACTCTTAATTCAACTCTCCTTTAGAGTCCTAGGGCATGAGCAAAATGTAGACATATTTTCTGCCAAAGGGTAACATTTTGGCCTGTAGTTTACATACTGATAAGAGTCCTTATTTCCAATCGAAACCTCCAGAATCTGGCCTTTATTATCTGCGTTCCCATCCATATTCCAGTTTTCTGAACTCTCTTCACACCATTTTCAGGCTTGTCTAGTTCTTCTCCAAACCTTTTCATGAAGTACTTCTAAACTACATGGTCAGGTAAAGTCACAGGAAAAACTTCACCCCTGGTATTGATTTTCTGACATTACCGCAACACAATTCTTATAGCCACAACTTAAAGAAGAAAGGTTTAATTCAGCTTGTACATGGTTGGCAGGCTCCTAGATTGGGAAGGTGTGTGGCAGAGCAAAGCTGCTTCATGGCTGCAGAACAGCAGAGCAGGGAGCAGTCTGTGGAGGAAGGGACCAAGGCCTATGTGTAGCATCAAGCGCACTTCCACATACAGGAGAGTGCTGCCGCCATGTGTAGTAGAGCCCTGCCCCAGGTACAGAGGGCTCACTTCCCCGGACAGCAGAGCCCCTGCCAGTGTAGAACGCCCACTTCATGGACAGTACATGCCCACCCAGATACACCCAAGCCACTGATCTGCTAGGAGCTTTTTAATTCATTGAACAACTTCATGTTATTAACAGTCATATCAAGATTAAAAGTTATGAATTATATTTAATTAAACCATGTCTAACCTGATGTGAAAAACCTGTCTATGAGAACTAAGCCTAAGTCTCATTTAGAATCAAAGCTTTCTCCCCATGGTGTGTCCGGTTAGGATCAGTTATTTTTGTGTGTCCCTTTACTTTTGTTACTGTGAAGTAGTAAGAGAAGCAGTGAGAAAAGTGAACGCCAGAAAAAACAGCTTCAGCAGTATACATCTCAACGAAACGAGAAGATATCTCTACAAAAGAAAAAATAGGTTAATATCCATTGGTTTCATTACAAAATGGATAAAAGTTGAAATCATGGACCAGTGCTGTTATCAGATGTGTAGCACACTGTAGATATCGTATGCTTTGTGTGACCTAGCTTCAAAATGAGCTTTGCTGTTGAAGGTGGGTGGCTAGGCGCTTGCTGAACCCTCGGGACACAGGCGTGGACAGCACAGCCTCTGTAGCTCTTCTGCATGGCTCCAGGTGCAAGCTGTGTGGTTTTTCCCAGATTGCTTTTAGGATTATTTAGAAAGAAAGTCTCTTAAGCACTGTCTGCTTTTTAAACTTTAGACTATCAGTATTGTAAATATTAATCATTTTAGAAGCACAAATTAAAAGGCATTTTAGTGATAGTTATTCTAGTGACTGTGGGAATTCTTTAACTGTGACAGGATTGTTTTATGTATACCTCTCAAGGACATCTCTCAAGGACATTTTTGTGCATATTAAGTTTTAGACTGTAGGTTATTTCTCTTTAAAGTGGTTTTTTGCCTTCCAGTACCACAGTTGTTGCTTTTCTCTTTTACTTTTCTCTTAAGAGAAATCTGTCCTATCTCTGGATGCTTTTTGCAGGGTTTTTTTTTTTTTAATGTATTTGGTATGGGTCTCAGTAGGCAGCTTGGACTGAGGCGTGCACCACTGAGCCTGGGCTGGGCTGGCTCGGTGCATCTGGGCTGGGGCGGGTGGCGCCAGTGATCGAGCCTCCTAAGCAGGCACTTAGTCCTTTGAGCTCTCTGGCCGCCCTCGCTTTTTGCTCCTTGTTTAAAGCAGCAAAACCAAAATATGCCTACCAGAAATTTATTTGTTTTTTGTTTGTTTTTTGTGGTACTGGGGATTGGATTAAGGACCAGAAAATTAAGTAATTTATTGCTATTTTGAAGAGCTTCTGAGACTGCCTTTTGTCAGTTTTAGTCTTTGTTAGTATCTTCTGTTAAACATGTATCTTTTCACTATGCCCTTTGTGTCTAATCCATAGTTTTTCATCTCTTCTTTCCCTCTCTGCTTTAGGCTACATACTTTTTCCTGATCTTGCAATTCACTAATCTAAACTTACATAGTTAAACCCATTTATCAAGGTCTTAATGTGTATTTAAAATTTCCAATTTATTTCTGATTTGAGGTTTTGTTTTTTTTTAAATAGACTTATTTTTGTGGGAGCACTATAGTTGCTTCTTCTTTCTTTCTTTTCTTTTTTTGGTGGAACTGGGGATTGAACTCAGGCCCTTGTGCTTGCCAAGCAAGTGCTTTTTCTACTGAGCCATCTCCCTGGCCCCTGCCTATTTTCTTAAACATTTATATTAGTTGGGGTTTTTTGTTTTTGTCCCTGAGTTTGTCATTAGACTTTGTTCTCTACACAATTGGTTTTTGTTTTGTTGTCTTATATTTTATCAAAATGGAAGACACAGGTTATTTTCAGAATTAGAAGTTTTCACTTATACTTTGCATTATTTACAACATTCTCAAAACATGAAAAGATGGTTTTTATCTTTCACAAATATGAAACTTATTCTTTGTTTTGCTACGACCTCCAGTATTAACACATAAAATTTTTTTGCTTAACTCAACAAATTAAAAATAACATATATCGAGTTAAAAAGACATGCAGCCCTCACTAAACATGGTACAAACATTTTCATGTTTAATTGGAAAGATAGCACATCCGAAAAAGATATAAATTAGGAATTTAGTTACGTAATTTAGGAACTGTGCTTGCGTGTCAAGTGATTTATGGTAGAGCATCCTAAAGAAAATATCTTCTTATTGGGTTATTTAAACAAGCAGTATATGAGATGATGTTCTCATCTTAATATATGAGGAAAATGGTATTTATTAAAGAAAACCTAAAATTATTGACTGTAACAAAATCAACCACAATCTCTTCATTACTAAGGACCTTTTTAAGTAAAGACATTTTTGGTGTAGGAATATTGCTAGTCTTTTTTCCAAAACATATAAAAAGTTTTAAGATGAACTATGTATAATTCTAGCACAATTTTGCTTTCTTTAAAGCCTTTGCTATTTCCAGTCATATTTCTAACGTCTTATTCTGACTGATTTTTCTTTACTGACCCAGTACGATGCAGTGTTATTTCTTTAAGAGTTAGGAAGAATATTGTGTTTTTTAAAGTTCATGTAAATATTTTAGTAGTCACTGTAAGCTTTCTTACTGCAGTTCTGTTTGTATTTTAAAGGCCGAACTGTTTTCAGATAGTCGTGCAGCACTTCAGTGAAGAGCACTATATCTTCTACTTCGCAGGGGAGACTCCCGAGCAGGCAGAGGTAAGGGCTCTGTCTCACAGCGCTGCTGGCCCGTGTTTTCTTACAAGTAGAGCTATTGTGTTGTAGACGAAGTAATTTAAAAAGGTGCTTGAAATCCCAGCAGTTTTTCATTTTAAGCAATGAGAAATTTCATGTGCAGAATCTTCTTTTGTTTTAATGTATTTGGTACAAGGTCTCACTATGCAGCTCGGACTCCTAGTGATCCTCCTGTTTCAGCCTCCCAGCGCTGGGATTACAGGCCTGTACCACCATGCCCTATCTGGTGGCCGGCTCAGTGTGGCTGCCCTGGGGCAGGGCTGGTGTGGCATGTGGTGCCAGGGATCAAATTCTGCTCCCTGTACTTCCTAAGCAGGTGTTTTTAGTCCTTTGAGCTATCTAGCTGGCCCCAGAAACAAGTGCAGTGCAGGGCTAGTGGGGAAGCAACTTTCCTTTAACAGTGGCCTTTAAGTGTTGTGTGCTGCTGAGTCTTGCTGCTAACATTCGCTTACTTGCCTTGCTGCACGAAGGTGCGTAGGTGCTGTCCGTGTAGTCCTGAGGTAAGCCAGCTAGCTTTGCTTACAAGCATTGCCATTCTTCAATAGTGGAGCCCTGGCTAAAACACCCGAAGTTCCGACACAGAGGCAAGGAAGCCTCCATGCCCGTTGTCTGCTGCGTTCTCTCTAAGCCCACACGTGCCTGCTCGAGGGCCCAGCATTAACCCTCAGGCTGTGCCCTGCATGTGACTTGAAATTTTAAGTAATTCTGTGAAGAAAAATTTTTTGTAATCTCATAAATGCATTTTTTTCTTTAAACTTGAATGTTTCTGAAATATTTTCACTGTATTTTGTAAAAACATGGCCATATTTCTACTAGCACTCTTTGGAAGGAACCTAAAGGTGGTAAAAGAGATCAAAGAAAGTGGCATTTTGGGAAATAGAACATAATTTGCCAACCCTGGCTGTGAAACAGGTGTTCTGAAAACTAATCTAGCATGGCCTCTCACATACCACAGTAATGTTAGGCTCCAAGAACATGTGATGAACGAGGTGTTCTTGGTTTATAATTTAATGACATTTCAGATTTTTGTAAAATAGCTCAAAAACTAATTGCATTTATAACGCACATACAGCTGTGTTTTGTAGGTGTGTACTCCTAAGTTTTAGGTGAGAGAAATACAGCTGGAAACATTTGAGTAACTTTGCAATTTTTTTAAATGTTAGATGTCAAGATAACAATAGAAATTAAAACTCTTCCAGTTAGTTTATCATTCTTTTTTCTGAATAAAAATGTTCCATGACATTTGTTTCTTTTTCAAACCTCTTTTAAAATATTGTATTTCTGTATGCTTTTTCCATAGTCTGTTGACACTTTTGTTGACTTTGGTGACTGAGTCTTTTCTGTCTCTATAAGCCATGATAACTGATTTGCATTTACTATATTGTAAATGCATCTTACTATAGTCTAAAGGCATTTTCTAAACAATTACAGAGCTGAAGCCTACAGAAACAGCCAACACACTGTAGATATAATAAGCAGAAACGCAGAGCCTTCTGGAAATGTAAAAGCCAAAGCGAACAGTTAGATTTTAATATAACTACATTGTTCTCTCCTTTTTCTGAGGCACTGTCATGTTTAAATATTCAAAATACATAGTAATAATTAAATATTGGGCTGAAATGACTTTTTAAATCAAGGCGTAGAAATCCCAGATCCTGACATGTTTTTGCCTGTTTACCAGTGTTAAGAGTACAGTGCGTATCCCACAAGGCCCCACACTGTCCTCCAGTTTTGCCTTCTTGCCTCACAGAAGGGTTTGCGTAGATTCCAGCAGAATGTTAGGGCTGACTTAACCACACAGAGAGAGGCCTGTCTTCCTGGGGAGCAGGTATTTCAGAAAGGCAATTTCTTTAATGAAAATTACATTGTTTTAGTTAACTAATGGCTCCATTAAACTCAATTTCTATAGAACTTGTGGGTTACCATTTTACTTTCTGTGGACATTTTTAAAATTCAGTATTCTGTGAGACTAAATTACAGCCATCTAGAAAAGGAAATAAATCAATGATTAGAAATCAGATTATTTCTTTGAACTCTGTTGTTTCTTACAGGATTGGATGAAAGGTCTGCAAGCATTTTGCAGTTTACGAAAAAGTAGTCCAGGGACATCTAATAAACGCCTTCGTCAGGTAAACCTTAATTGCATTGTTGTAACTGTCACAGTTTTCACTGTCATTCTGCTCTTTTTATTTTTTTGTGATCTCTTTGGGCCGCATTTCATCAGAGGTTATTTTGAGGCATTTTATAGCCCTGGTTCCACTTCCGCAGGAGTAATATTTCTGAAAAAGGATGTTCTTTATGTACCTGCCTCTGCTTCTTAGTGTTAGTACTCACTTTTGAATAAAAGTGAAGGATTACTTCACTTAAAATAACAGTATCAAATCGGCAACAAAAATACTGTCAGACACTTTTTCTGAAAAGTATTTTGTCCTATCTCAAAAAGTAGAACTGTAGGTACTTGTTGGGGCCGGGGAGATGGCTCCGTGGAATAAGCACTTCCCTGGCAAGCGCAAGGGCCTGAGTTCA
>NDGN011547015.1:0-18441 GCA_002564285.1 Tympanoctomys barrerae | reverse complement strand
CTCTCCTCTCCTCTCTCCTCCTCTCCTCTCCTCTCTCCTCCTCTCCTCTCCTCTCTCCTCCTCCCTCCTCCTCTCTCCTCCTCCCTCCTCCTCCCTCCTCCTCTCTCCTCCTCCCTCCTCCTTTTCTCTCTCTCCCCCTCCCTCCCTCTCTCTCTCCCCTCATCTCTTGGTTCCAGAAAAGCCCCATAGGGGCCCAGGAAGTGCCTTGAGGCTCCTGGGGGGCACAGTGGCCATGGTCCTCATCCTGGGTGTGGCTCTCGCTGTCTTCTTTCTGTACCGCCAACAGCAGAAGAGCCAGCTGGGGCCAGACAGCAATGGGTAAGTGCCAGCAAGCCTGTTTCTCTCCCCACCCTGAGGCTCCTGGACACAGAACACCTGAACTGGAGCAGGGGGCTCTCATGCGCCTCCTCACCTGGGGGATGGGCGCTATCCTTTGACTGGAAAACAAACCCTCAAGGGCGCCAGGCACCTACAGATGCATTTCACCCTCACAGCAACTCGAAGAAGTCAGTGCAAAATTATAGTCCACAAGTTGCAGGTGAGGAAACTGAGGCACAGAGAGATTAAACAACCTGTGCAATGTAGCCTTCCTCCAGCCACTGACAAGCAGTGAGAACAGGCTAAGGGCCAGAGGAACAAGGGAGGCACGACATTTACGGGAAGCTCAAAACCTTGGTCATCACAGTAACCAATATTTGAATGCAAGTTCTTGGTTGCTTTGTTTTCAGAGTGAGCCTCACTCTGTCCCCAGGCTGGCCTCAAGCTCCAGGGTTCGAGGGTCCTCCCACCACAGCCTCCCCAGCAGACAGCACTGCACGCACACTGCACACTGTCACATCCCCAGGTTTTTGTTTTGTTGTGGCCAGCTCAACCCACCCTGAGGGCAGGGCTGGCGCGGCAGGTGGTGCTGGGGCTCGAACTGTGATCCCTGCGCTTTGCCTAAGCTTGCCTAAGCAGGCGCTTTAGACTGCTGAGCTAGCTCGCTGGTCCCCTAGTTTTAATAGAATATCTTTAAAAAATCAAAATGAATGGCAGAAATTCATGGTGACCAAAATATTAACATTTTAAAATAAAGACAGGATTAGAATTACTGATTTTTTCCCCTTTTGCCTCAGGCTCTAATATGGCTCAGCAGGCCATTATTACTGATCCTGTCTTTATTTAAAATGTTGACATTTTTGTTCCTTATGGATTTTTGTGTTAATTTTCATTTTAAAAATATTGCAGTAAATATTATGTACCATGATGGCCTGAGGTGGTTGTTTGTTTATTTTTAGTACACCCACACTTCACACCTGAGGCCCTGTGCTCCTGTCTCCAGGGACGTCCTCTGGATTTCCCACTGTCCCTTATTGGATAGAGCCAGATGGCCTAGGCTGGAACAGACACATCTGGGAAAGATAGGTGGGCCCCCCTCAGCCCCTGCCCCCGTGCCAAGTAGCCAAGCCCTGGCCACAGAGGGAGCTTCCTGGTGACTGGGCTCAGGGACCTGTACTGGTCAGGTGGCCCAGCCAGGGCAGAGACTCCCATGTGGTCACCTGTGCTGAGCTCCCCTGGATTCTGTTCCCCAGGATGGACCTGTCCCCCTCCCAGGAGATGGAGCTTCCTCCTGACAGTTGCTTTGCACCTGAAGACTTCCAGGTGGGCCTGGGTGGGCAGAAAACAGAGCCCTGAGACTTGGGGGGACAAGGAGATAAATGGGCTCCCCTGGAGGGGAGCCCAGCTTGAACAAAAGCATCACACCTCCAAGGACACATTCCCACAAGCCCACATCCAGCCCTCCCCCACCCCCACCCCTGAGAGGTACCAAACCAGGACCCTCCGACCCAGGCCCCTCCCCCAGCCTCTTCCCTCGCCTCTCAGTCCATTCATCACTTAAAGGAGTCATTAGTGCTATCAGGTGCCTGGCCATGTGCTGATCCTGGGAGAGGCAGCAAAACTACAGGCTTGGTTCAGGCATGCCTGTGCCCTCCAGGACAGTCACCGTGTGGTGGCCACAGCATGGGGTGGGAGTGGGCCCCCTGGAGCTGCACGGGAAGGTCTGTGCTCACTCATCTTCTCTTCCAGAGTCTGCACCTTGAGTCAGGGAGTCAGCAGCAGCAAGAAGAGGAGCTACAGAAGCCACCCCCACAGTCCCCCTACTATGACCTGGGGGTCTCCCCTCCTCACCACCCCTCGGTAAGAATGACTGAACTATGAGAACAGTATCCCCAGCAGAGACCCATGGAGCTCAGCTGCCTTAGAGGAGAGAAGACACAAGAACCTGAGGAGGCCAGGAGGGGAGGTGCAGGAGGCCCCCCAAAAGGAGAGCCTGCAGAGCCCCTGGGCAAAGGCCTTGCTGCACACTCAACAGGCCAGGGAGGAAAGTGGAACGTCCAGGGAGGCCAAGCCCAGCCCAGTGCCCAGTTCTACCTTCCCGGAGGCTCAGCCCCCAATTCTGTACCTTACACTCCAGTCTCCAGATCCTGCCAAGAACCACCAGAAAGCCAGCCGTGTCCCCTCCTCCTGGCCCCACTCCCAGCTGCCTGAGGAGTCTGCACCTACTTGAATAGAGGCTTCCTCTGACCATACCCTTCTCCTGTAAGCAGACGTGGGGCCTGGGGGTGGTACCCAGATGGTGCCAACCCACAGACCCAGGCTAAAGCACCTGGGCCCAAAGATAACACTCACTGTCTTGGCACTGGTGGGCAAGCCAGGCCTTTGTCTCCTCACTACGGCCATCCTCCCTCTTGGCTGGAGGTGCCAACGAAGGCTCATCTTAGGAGCCAAATCTGCCCTCAGGGAGGCCGCATTCCCTTCCAGAGTACTGGGCCCAAAGGACCAGCCTGGCCTCCACCTTCTAACACTCTGCAGAGAGCAAAGACCGCCAGCTGGTCACACTTGAGAATGAATTGAAACTTCCTGCAGATGGATATAAAGCCCACGCCTCAGACAGCAGCTGGGCAACTCGTACTGTTCTCCTCCCATCTGAGGGTGCATCACATGGCTCAGGCTGTATCACATGACCCTGCCAGCTGTGACAGAAGGGATCACAGTGGCAGCACAGGGCACTCACTCTGTGGCAGGCACCTTGCTAGTTGCTTTCAAACACCATTCTTAATCTCACAGCCATCTGTGTGGTAAACACTCTCATTGCCCATTGGATAGATGAGGAAACAGAGCCGGGAACCTTCAGAAACTTGCCCAGATCAGCCAGCGAGTCACAGAGAAAGGCACGGCTCAAACTCGGGGTCCTCTCACTCTCACGTTCAGGCGCTGGCCACGCAGCTACCACTCTGAAGAGTGGCTGTGTAGGGAGTTACCTAGAGACAAAGGACCCCAGAGTTGGACTCCAGGGGCAGCTCAGTGCACTCTGCCCTCTGCAGCGCAGGCTCACTGTGTACAGTGGAAGGCCGGGGTGCTCCCTGCCTGCCCCTCTGCTCCAGGGGCCCAGACAGTAGGCAAGGCAGCCTAAGGCATGTGTGAGCTGGGATAGAGACAGGAGACCCACTATTCTGGAAGAGAGAAAGCCCTGCCCCAATCAGGCTTTGCCAAAAGGGCCTTCTCCCTCAGCCTCTAGTCAGAAATCCAACACTTTTCTCAGAGCCATGCAGGCAAGTGGGGTGGGGGAGCTGAGGCATGAGGGAGAAGAGATAGAAGTTAGCAATTGAAAGCCATGGAAGACTCCAGTAGGACCCCCTATAGAGAGGGCCCAGGCTGGGCATAAAAATCGCTGTGATGTAACAGGACAGCTGCAGCTGGCCCTAATCCCCACCAACAACTTCCCATCTTGCTCTTGACTGCTCCCTCTTTCCCGGCATGCACATCCCTCCCTTGGGACCCAGGAGGAACCAGGCCACTCCTGGAAGCACCAGTTCAAGGAGAGCACTCACACCATGGCCCCCTCTGCACGCACACTCTTCCTCTCAGAGGAACCCAAGAACCCCAGATCTCAGTGCATGGCTCTGCTCGAGTTAGAGTGACAGAATCCCCAGATGAAATGAACCACTCGAGAGCCTCTTGTGACAAAGAGCTGGGGGAGTCACATCTGCCCACCTGCTATGGGCCACAGGGGCCAGGTGATGGGCAAAGAAAGTGTCCCCACCTGTGTGCTGCACCAGCCAAAGGGCCCTGGGATGGGGCACCTAGGCGGAGAATGGCCTAAGGAGATGGCATGCGCAGGACCCAGGGGAAGGAAGACTCTGGAGCCCTGGGGAAATTCCCTTGTTGTTGCCAAAAGAAGTATAATTCCTCTTAGCTCACAAAGCAATTACTGGGAAGGGAATGGGTTTGTCCCCAGTGCTCTAGTTTGCTGTCAGTGCGTCTGGTATACAAGCTGCATCATTGATGTTGCCATCAATTCTCCTCCTCAACAAGTAGTGGGAGAGTGAGGCAGAGAGCGTGCCCTGTTTGCCAGGCAGGACTGGGGAGGAATCCTGCAGGGAGCCTGAGCAGCCAGAAGCCTGGAGCTCGGCAAAGCTTAGGGGCCCCGCCGCCTGAGGGGGCCCAAGTCCCCCTGTCTCCATGAACTGGGCTCCTGCTGCACACACACACACACACACACACACACACACACACACGGATAGCAGCTAACGCATGGCACTCCTCCCAGTGCCTGTGTCTAGGAGTCCACTCAGGTGCTGGGGACTATTTGAAGAGCTGGATGGATCTCAGAGGACTTGAAAGCTGGTGTCTAGAGGAAAAGAGGGACATTACCCCATCTTTAAGGAGAGGAGCTGCCTGCTCCTAAGCCCTATGAGAGAAGACAACCCAAGCTAGATGAGAAAGACTGGACCCACTGGCCTTCAGAGGACAGAGTTTCCAAGCTGTTGAGCCAGCTCAGGGCCTCCAAGCAGTGACACTATGGTGAGATGAGACAGCTGAGAGCCATGGGGTGCTCTTGTGAGGACACAGCAGGTAGCAGGAGAAGGCAGGGAGCAGGAGGAGGCTGGGAGCTCCTCGGGGCTGCGCTCTGCTCATGACAGGAGAGCAGAAGTAGGGCTGCGTAGGAAATCCCAGGATGACAGCACGGGCTGGCCAGTCTGGAGACTTAGGACTGTTTTGCCACTAGAGGACTCCTGGGTCCCACAGCAGTACACCTGGGCCAGGCCCACTGTGGTCACTCTGGTTTGGGAGTAGCCTGGGCCAGATGTGACCTCGGTCCAATGCCGTGGTAGATCCAGAGAGACAGCAAGTAGGGCTGCAGCCAACGGTGCTCACATCACAGGAAACGGGAGCCGTGCACGTCCACAATACCAGGTCACAGAGGGCTTTTCATCCACCTGGGCTCAGGGAGCAGCTCCTTCACAGCTCCGGGTGCTTCTCCTCCTGCAGAATGGAGCCCCTCTGCTATGCTATGGTAGACCTGGAGGCTGTGACCCACACTTCCCCTCTCCTCCATATCCATTCCCTACTCTCCTGCTCACTCAGTTACCCCTCTATAGCATGCCGCAGTGGCCATCCTGGTAGCGCGGCCTAGATCTCTAACTTGAAGTCTCCGAGCCCCTGATGAGCATTCCACTTTCATGCAGACTTGTTGCCTGTCTCCATTCATGGTCAAGAGAGAGCAAACCAAGTGTGGGTTCTGCTCACTCACCCACCCCCCGCAACATGGTGCAGCCGCCCGCACCTCTCTCTCTCTGGTTGAAGTCCATTACCACTGCCAACATGTGAGTCCTCCTCTTGCCTTGCTGGTTCCAAAACACTTGGAGTCCAGCTGTCCAGACAGCAGCCCTGTCTTCTGGCCTAACGGGACCCTCACACTGCAGAGCCCAAAGTCACAGGACAGAAACACAAGTCCCCAGTGGGTCATTGAGAATGATGGAAAGTCACTCCTGCTAGATTTCAACCATTAGCCCCCAGACCCATGAATTCTTCCTCCTGGGGACACAGCTCCATTTAGAGGCCTTCCAAAGTATGGCCACTAAACTGTCCTTCAGCTGGCATTTAGAAGACTGCCCTGGCAGCTGTAATTAGGACTACCACTTGATTGAGGTTATAGTGCTTGACTGTCCCAGTCAAGGTCACTATTATAAGGTAGCATCATCTGGGTGGCCTTAAAAAGAGGGATGCATTTCTCAAAGTCCTGAAGGGCCTAGAAAGTCCAAAATCAAGGCTGGAAGACTCAGATCCTGGCAAAGACAAGACTTTCAAGTGCATACATGGTGAATCTCTGTGTCCTCAAACGGTAGAAGGGAAGTGAGCTCCCCCAGCTCTTGTATAAGAGACTAATCCTATCCATCTCTTAGAGGTTCCAGTTCCTAGTATGACCACCGCGGGGACTAGAGTCTCAACACGTGAGTTCGAGGGGACACCAACACTCAGACTAGAGCATCAGCTATCATCCTCTAGAATCCATTCGGTTGCTGCAGAGGCCAGACTTACGAATTAAGTGAAGTTAATACAGGAACCGCCACCACCTCTGCATTCTTTAGGTCTTAAGTGAAGGCGCTGATAAGAAGAATTGCTTCATGTTATTCTCCTGGCTGATGGGCGGCAGCCTCAGAGGCGTGCTCTTGCCTCTGTCCACAGACTGAGGATGCGTGTGTGATTTGTATGTCAATCCCAGTTCTGTCCCTTTGTGCTGTGGACATGCCAAGCCCCTAGCAGTGAGTTTACCCTGTCCTCTGGAGTCCTTGTGAGGGTGCTGAATTCCATGTTTGTGACAGTGTACTCAAGAAAATGAGTTCTGGCTTATGTAGTCCGTATTGTAGTCCTCTTGATTATAAACCCTCAAAACCCACCCAAGGGTGCTCATCTGGTGAGACAAAATACTCATAGCCAAAGTTAAAAGGGGAAAGATTTATTTGTTCATAGTTTGTAGAGGTGTCAGTCCATAATCAGCTGGCTCCAAGGCAAGGTGGTACATGGCAGGGGGGCAACAGCTTACGGTGGCAGAAGACAGCAAAAGCAACAAGAGAGAAGGGGCAAGCCTCTTTCTGTCCCTTATACTATATGAAGGCTACCTGCCCTAGGGCTCTGGGGGACATCTAGACATGAACCATGCTGTGCGGCTTCTGCTGATTCTTGCTGAGCATTTCCTGTTCCTCCTGGCTCCAAGGCATGTAATCTCTCCTCTGTGATCAGGGCCAACCTGTCCCTAGCCAGATCATGTGGGGTTTTGCCCCTAAATATCACCTTCAGCCAGGAGCAGAGGGGGAGGGCACCTCCAGAGGGGAGCACCTATTGCCTTGCTGGGAGGGGGCTCCGCAGTGTCCTCCAGCATGGATTGGTGGCAGTGCTAACTGACAAGGAGCCACCTCTGCCTGCTCTGAGGGGCGCATCCTCAGGGTTCCTGCCTCAGCCTCCTGCCCTCGCGGCCTGGTAGAGTCCACTCACCTCCTGCCTCCATTTCAGGGTCCCATGTTTTCCCACACAGGGCTCTCAGTTTTGTCCAGCAAGTCTGGGAGCTGAGGCCCCCTCAAGCTTTGTGATAGCTACCCTCAGCTGCACCCTCTCCTCTTTGAAGCTTCTAGAAAGGCTCTGGCTCCTGTGCTGAGCTCTCACTGTTGGTTGGTGGCTCTTGGTTTTCATTATTTATACATCAGTGCCCACGTGACACTGTGTTGTTTCTTGCATCCCTTCCAAGCACCTGCACAATGTGCCTGAACATGTCCCCCCACCAAGATGTGCTCCCAGGTCACCATAGCGGGATCTTCAGCCACAGGGCCACTGCCGTGTGATGGGCACACTCTATGCCCTGCTTTCCACTTGGCTCCTGCTTTCCATAAACAGTAAGTGAGCCAGGCCCACAGACCCCTTATCCCTACTTTCTTGGACCACTGCTGGTGTCCCTCAGCAGAAGTCACAGGTCACTGCTATCTGTCCATCTCCGAGACACATTTTATTAAGGCTGAAGGCAATTTGCCCAGGACTGGCTGAGCAGCCCCACATCCTCAGAATCTGTGTAAAACCCAGAGAACATTCCTCCCACAGCTGGATAAGAGATCCCAACCACCTACAGTAGCACCCTCTCCTCTCCTGGATGAGATATTCCCAAACAACCTTTTGTCATCACCTCTGTCTCCCAGGCCTTATGGGTGGTCAGAGCCAGTGTGGCCCTATACCAATGGCACTCATTTGGAAAGGACCTACAGAGCGACATTATCCAAATGCTGATGCTTTCTTTGCAGATGCCTCAGTGGCAACAAAGGGTTTGGGCAACCCCAGGGTACCCTGGGCTCCCATCAACCCGGACACCCATCCCTAGCCATCTTCATGATGATGGGCAGAGAGGGGCATCGCTTCTGCTCACCACTGGGGTGTGGAACCTGTACACATTCCAGGTGTTCAGTTATTCCCACTGCAGGATGGTTCCACACCTTTCCACAAGGACAGCCACCCTCCCCATCTATGGGCCCCCCTGAGTGGACTCAAGCCTTTCCTGTACCTATGGCCATGGGGCAAAGCAAGTCCAAGCTACAGCCTAAAGGCCCTTTACATGGACACCTCTCCCACTGACAGCCACCGTGTTTGCCGTGGGTCCCAGAACTCTTGTCTCTACCCCCGCCCCTTCCGTCAATCTCTGTACACCAACCTCCTTCCAGGGTGCCTTCCTTCTGGAAAATAGGGCCCTTTACCTGCTATTCCCAACAGGCTCTGGCAGCACAGAGGACAGAGGGAGAAGGCGTGAGGGTGTGACTTTCACTGGTGAGAAATCAGGAGCTAATTGCACTAATCTTAGCCCTTAGTTTGTCCCTGATCTCGGGCACTGAGGGACAGCTGACACAGTTGCCAGAGGCAACCAAATCAGGACACTTGGACTTGTCTGCTGCCCTCTAGGGAGAACAGAGGATGACAAGCTACAGTCAGCCAGAGGGGTCCCTCCAATAGCACAGAACCCTTATCCTGCCCTGAGCATCCTGCCCTTCTGGCCTGGTAGACCCCAGGAATCCTTCGGCCTCCTCTGTGAGCACAAGTAGGCAGCACAAGAGCTCAGCTGTGCTGGACCCGAGTGGTGGTGGGAGGGCCTCTCTCTGCCTGTTGACTTATTCCGATAATTTCCACATCGAACTAGGAGCTCAGTAATGCAGGATCACCAAAGAGCCAGGTGGGGGGTTGAAGCCCTGGGCTCTGACAACAGAGACAAAAATGCTCATAAGTTGTACTTCCTCGTTTACAAAACCACATGGGTTAGCCAAGCTCTGCAACCAGTCGTAGCGAGTGGCCCAGCTAAACACCAAAGCCAGGCGCTCTTGGAGACTCCGTACTCCTCTTAGCATCTTCCTTGCTCTGCTGAAAACTGTGGCCCAGGCTGGCGTATCCCTTCTCCTGCCCATCTCTCCCCTACAAGTCATGACAGGGTGGGCCTGGATCATCTCAGAGACAAACACAGTGAGGCCAGGAGGGAAACCTATTTCACCTGCTGCCTCTGCTCACCCATGCGAGGGCCCCACAGGTCAGACCCTAGCAGAGCACATGAGTACCTGGGGGCTGTGACTGGACATGTCTCTTCTACCTTCATGTTATCTGCTATCACTGACCATTTGGCCTTCCGGTTCCCTCTCTTCTTGTCCCCCATCCTCCTGGTTCCCTCCCTGCTCCTCTATCCACTACATCCCGAACCTCCCCATGGTATCCTAATGCCTGGCCTTGGGCGGCTCTGTACTGGGCCTGGCTTCTGCTCCCTACTGCCATCTCTCCCTTATTCCCCATTCTTAGGGTCCTGGCCTAAAGGACACTGAAGTCTACTATGCTGAACTGGACACCTCAGCCCTGGATGTCATGCCAGGGCCAGGAGCCACCAAGCCAGGGCCTGGAGAGGCAGTAGAATACGCCACCATCCAGCTGAGCCCACCCTAGTGCATGCTGCCTTGCTGCCTGCCATGCTGCTTTGGATTCAGGTACCCCTGACCACCCGCTCCCGCTCTTTGGACCCTGCCTCACCCTTCCTGGCAGTGCTTATGCACTACCTATGTGGAGGACAGGAGGTGTGCAGGGCTATGAAAGTGGAGGGAGGAGGAGCTGGGCAGGTGCAAGAGAAGCAACACAGACCGTATTTGCCCCTGACTCATCTTGCCTGATCACAACATCTCCCCTCTCTCCGAGCCTCAGTTGCCCCACTTGTCTCTGGATTCCTTCCAGCAGCCCTCCTTATCCATCTCTGGCTCTCGGAAGCTGCCTGGAACCTTGCATCATGGATGTCCTTGAACCCTCACCCCGTCCCAGACAGCTGGATGCTCCCCTCTGTCCTCAGACCAAAGAGCCCCCAACAGCAAGGCTGCACACTCACATTTCCCCTAGATGCCCCCAACCCAGAAGAAATTAAAGTCAATCAACCTTTATTGAGCAGCTGCCCATCCCAGGGTCAGGACTTGGAGTTCAAGGAGTTCACTAGGCTCAAGGAGCTCCCTGTAAGGTGAACAATTCAGGGCCCTATACTCAGGGACTAACGGGGAGCTGATGGGCTCTGCTGGGATGGAGGGTGAGTGGGCTGTCCTCACAGTTGGGCCCTGGAACTTGTGTGAGTCCCACAGAGTCCACAGAGCAGAGACCCAGGTAAGGGCTGGGGGACAATGAAGCACAAGCAGTTATAGAAAACTTGCCCACTCTGAAGGGTTGACCAAAGCTGAAGACCCCATCAACTGGGCAACTGAAACCATAGGGCTGGGGCGTGGGCAGGGGGTGTAGAGTGGGATACCAGGCCTGGAGGGATCCTGCTTGAGCTAGTTTGGACAATGAGTAGGGTTGGAAGGAGCAGAGAAAAGGGCAGGCTGGAGGAGGGAGGACTGGCCAGGACAGGCTCCCGTGCTGAGTGACAGAGGGCCCACAGCCTGGCCTCTGGCAGGGCCAGTGAGGCCTGGTGCAGGGGCATAACCCCAAGAGAGGCTTCTCCAGAGGGCCCTGCAGAATGGTCCTGAGAGCCAGCTGGGTTTCCAGGCCCACCATCAGCCAGTAGTCTGCTCTGTACCCCTCAGCTTTCCCCGCCCCTTTGTGCCTTACTTCCATGTCCCCCAAGGAACCCCTGCAGATGAATTGTGCTGCCCTGACCCCATAGGTGTGGGCGAGAGAAGAGCCCAGGGCAAGCGGGGGCCCTGCAGACACTCACACTGCTGTCCCTGCAGTGTGCAGCACTGGGACCTGAGTGTCTCCCTGCTCCAGCATGGGGTGCTGTGGGCACAGTAAGGGGCTGGGCTCCCCAGAGCTGCCCCCCTTCCTAGCCCCTGGAACCCAGCTACTGCAGCTTCTTGTGAGGTCTGGCCCGGGGGGAGGCCCAACCACAGGAGGAAGGCTTGAGGCACAGGGTGGGGGAGGCACAGGGGGCCTAGCAAAAGCCATTAATCCCATAAATCCTAATTTGGATACCCTCCCGGGCTCACTGAAGTATACATGGAGTTGGGGCGGGCTTAATCCTGGGCACTCCTGGCAGAAACCCAAGGAAAGGAGGGTCCTGCTGGCCCCCTCCTTGGCTTTCTATTGTCACACATTCCACCCTCAGCAGAGCCTGAGGTGGGGGAGGTGTTCCCACCCCAGAGGGACCTCCCTTAAGGTCCAGAGTCTGAAAAGACCCATACAGGGTGCTGTGTCCCCAGTAGAGGAGCCCCCAAGGAGCTGCGTGTGACAAGCAGAGCTTGTGAGGGTGGGTACGGCGCAAGAGAGTGGGAAGGAGTAGGGTGGGGAATCAGCCCCTTCCCATCCCGATTCTCCCTGGCCTGCCTGTCTGGGGCAGCCCCACAGGAGGAACTGGATGACAAATGGGAGCAGGTGCACGGCCAAAGTGCAGACTCTCCCCTACATCCGTCCCCACCCCCTGAGTGGGGTGCAGCCCTGAGCTGCAAGCCCCAAGAAAAGTCCTCATGCAAGCTCTTCATCCCTTTGGCCAAGAAAGGGCTGGACCCTCTGGGTCATTTCACACCAACACCTGGCTGTGAGTGAGCTAGCCAGAGAGGTGCCTCCCTGGAAGAGGAGGAGCACTTGAGGCCAGAGGGGTGGGCGAGGGAGCTCTGGCCTACCCCTGTCTCCCCTGGGCTTGGCCTGCCCACCCTCCTGGCTGCCCTCAGCCTCTCCTCTCCTCAGCCCCTTTTCCTGCCAGCCTCTCCTCTGTCTCCCTCTCCCAGCTGCCCGCTTTCCCGTTCTTGTTCACACATCTGTTTCTCTCTCCATCTCCTGGACCCCCTCCCCTTCTCTCTCCCTCTTGGGCTCCCCCTGCCCTTTTATCTCGCCCTTCCAGGCGGCCTCCCTCATGAGGTCGCTGGTCCAGAAGCCACAACTTCAAAAGGAGATCAAAGCAGGGTTCGCCCATCACAGAGGCGCTCTGCCGGGGGCACCCTTGTCAGATCATAACTCTCCCTGATGGGGCCAAGGTCCTCTGTCCCAGTGCCCCGGGAAGCACATTCTCTGTCAGAGCTGCAAGCTAGAGAAGCCACTGGCTGTGCTTGGTGGGAAACTCCTAGGAGCCCAGGCTGGGAGAAGCAGCCAGAAAGCCATCAGAGCAGCTTCTGCTGGATGTGTTACCTTGGACGGGCCGTGGAGCCTCCCAGAGCTTCCACCTGAACTCACTCTGTGCGTAGGCCTCACAGGATGCAGCAGCCACTTCTGACCCCTCCAGCACCCATCCCGTCCTCCACAGGACTCCTCTGCCCTAGCCACCTCTCCTGGGCTCCCTGGCCTCATCTTTATCTTCCCCTCAGCCCAGACTCAGGTCCCTCAGGGGATGGTAGCACCTGGATGGGTGGGAAGCGGCACAGGGTCGAGCTGCATTTATAACCTTTTCTTGGTCGTTATCAGGGAGCTTGGGGGATGGCATGACTTGAGTCAGTCCCTCAACCTCCCCCAGCTTGTTTTCTTGTTTGTAAAACAATGGGCTAGCTGCCTCAAATCCTCTCTGAGAAGCTCAACTCAGGAGGTAGAACTCTACCTCAGAGGACCTGTGGGATGCAGAGATCAGAGGGGCCTCACGCGACACCACTTCCTGCTACGGGCAGATGCAGCAGATCACACGTCCTCCAGAGCCTCACTTGGCCCCGGCCCCCAAAGGCTCCCCAGGTCTGCTGCACCAACCAGGAGACCCAGTGACCGAGGGCTCACGGTCACGCATGGCATAGCAGCACAGCCGGAAGTAGGACCCCTCTCGGTCCCTCCTGACTTCATCCTGTGACAGGATTCTTCTTCCCAGGTTGTGAGTGAGTGCATGGATGCTCAGAGTCAAGGCACACGGACAAGGCTGGGCGCTGTTGCCCTGCCCACACACCGAGACCTCCGTGCCCGGGGCTGGCCCTGCCTCATCCCTGACTCCTTGTACTATAGTCAGCTCTCACACTGCCAGAACACAATGCCCAACACCACAAAGGAAGGAGGGACGGTTTCACTGGGCCCCTGATTCCAGGGGATTTCACCCAAGTCAGCTGATTCCAGGGCAGGAACATCATGGCAGAAGAGCAACCCCCAGAAGAAGGGCAGGGGAGCAGCACAGGAGAGGAAGAGCAGGGACCAGACACGGACCTCAAGGCCACAGCCCATGACCACCGGACACACCAGATGTGCACCTCGCCGAGCCTCCATGTGGCTCCCAAGTCATCAAGTTGTCACTGCTCCTAAACTGTCAGAGCCCCCCTCTTCCTCAGTGCCCTTGCTAACTCCCAGTGGCTGGCATCTCTACAGCAGCACCCCCAGACCTGTTCCCGCCAGCCTCCTGGCTCCTTGGACCCAACACTGACACCAGCACCCCAGGTTTTGAGGGGCTAGACCAGTGCTGCCTGGAAGAAAACCCACAATGCAGAATGTTTAGCCTGCACACTCCTATACTAGTCTCCAGACAACCCGTGCCACGGAACACTAGAAACATGGCCAGTGTCCCTGAAGGGCTGAGCTTAGCATTAGGCACATGTCAGAGTTCTTCAGTTTTGACTTGTTTTGTTGCAGCACTGGAGAGGGACCCAAGATCTTTGCATTATGCAATTTTCTTTTTTATTTTGAGACAGGGTCTTGCTAAGATGCCCACACTGGGCTTGAACTCTCAACCCTCTTGCCTCTGCCTCCCAAAGCACTAGGATTACAGGGGTGTGCCACCACATCTGGTTCTTCCCTTTTAACTCAGTAGAGACGTGGCTGGAGGGCACCGTGCTGGGGTGCAGACTGAGGCACCCCTGTCCTGCACAGACATGTGCAACAAAGGGGGTTTTTGATGCGGGGCCATGGAATATAGTAGGTGAGAGCAAGAAAAATGCCTGCCTCCTGGATTCCCAGCCCTGGGCAGCCTCCACCAAGCTCCAAGTATCTCACTGCCCAGAGGCAGCCAGGGTAGGGCCTTGTGGGCAAGCGAGGGCAGCACTGCCCTGAAAGTCAAAACTTTCCCTGCCCAGCAAGCATCTGAGCTGTGCTATACAGGCTAGGAGCCACACAGCCCACACCACGCCCCAGATCTATGGGGAGGCCTTCCTTCCTTCCCCTTCTTGAGGGCCGGGAACCTCTATCACCTCTTTCTCTGCAGACCTAGAGGAGGTGGGCGGCCCAGGCACATCCCTAAAGGGGTCCAGGAACCTCCCGGTCTTAGGCTTATGTCCAACACATGGGAGGCCACAAGCCACACAGGCCACGCATTTGGGTACAGACAGACCTGGGAGGCCTTCCCCAGAGCCAGCAGGGTCAGAGCCACACAGCTCAGCTGATAATCCCGACAGTAAAGGAGGAATTCTGGCAGTGAGGGCCCCCAGTTTCTACCCACTGGGCCTGGGACAGGGGCTGGGGCACATAACATGGAGAGCAGGGCTCCCCCTGCTGGGAAGACCAAGAAACATGCCCAGCCTCTTGCAGAGCAGAGCTGGGGCCAATCCCAGGAAATAGCCCCAGAATTTCAGGCTGGTGGTAGGCAGGATAGAGGGACCAGTGTTCTGAGACATCCTCTGCAGATTCACAAGGGGGAGGAGGAGCCAAGGGAAGGTCGGTGCCAGGCCCCAGGAGCACAATGTCCCACTCCTGTCCCCAGAAAGAGATCGCCTTGCCCCCTCTTTCCTCTGGACTCTGCCTCCAGAGTAGGGGAGATAAGGGTCCCTGTGTGGCCATGTGCTTATTGTGTGACTTGGGCAGAGGATGGGGGAAGCTCCCCGAGTCTGTGGAGAGGGAGAGTGTCAACCACCTTCTGACATCTCAGAGAGGACAGAGTGGACTTAGAGCAACTGAGGATGCAGAGCTCATAGCGCCTGCAGGGTAGGAGGCATCCCTGTCCCAGACTCTTCCCTGGCCACCTAGGATTCCACAGTGAGAGCTTCACCCCAGGACCCAGAGCTGACACCTTGCCCAGGACCACCTCCTCTAGCCCCGTTGGGCCTCCCAGGGCTCTGCACCCACACACCCAACTGTGAAGCTTACACACTGCACCCCCCTCACCCAACATGGGAGAACTTGAGAGTGGACCACAGGGTGTGATGCCACAGGCCAGGGCAGAGGATGGGAGGGTGTGCCAAGCGTGTGCAGGCATGCACCCCATCACCTCCCACTCCCCTCTTCCCGTGAGGCTCCCAGTCTTCCCTCAGCCTCCCAGCCTCAGAACCACCCAGGAAGCTGAGCCATCAGGCCCTCAAAAAAAAGACAGAACTGACTGCATGGATTGGATCCCCCAGCTCTCAGCACCCCACATCACCTCCAGGCCCAACACCAAGCGCCTGCTTCCTACTCCACACTGTCTCAGCCATCTGTGTGCATCTCCTCCTTCTCCTCCTCCCCCTCCTCCCCTTCCTTCTCTTCCTCCCCCCTCTGTCTCTCTGCCTCTCTCTGTCTCACTGTCTCTGTCTCTCTGTCTCTGTCTCACTGTCTCTGTCTCTCTGTCTCTGTCTCTCTTTTCCCCTCTCTTCCTCTCTCTCTCTCTCTCTCTCTGTATGTCTCTGTCTCTCTGTCTGTCTCTCTCTGTATCTCTGTCTCTCTGTCTCTGTCTGTTTGTCTGTCTGTCTCTCCCTCCCTGCCTCCCTCCCTCCCTCCCCAGCCTGGCAGTATGCAGACCAGTTAATGCTGCTCTCATTCTTGAATGAGCAGATCAGATCAAGCCTATCATAGTCACCAAGCCTTTCAACAAGGAAGGCCTCTGCCCAATGTGGCCTACACAGGGAAACATGGGCTTCACACCACAGCTAGACAGACTCAGAACATTTGTCCGTTGGAGCTGAGAGGTTTCGTGGGTGGTGCTGCCCAGCTTGCTGTTAGCCCTGGTTCTTTCCAACTTTCTTATTGTTTCTGTGAATGATGAAGCTGTGCTTCTTGAATGTCTGTATGTGAGAGGGGGACAATTAGGAGCAGGCTGTATCATCATGTTGGCAAGCCAAGATACTTGTAAAAGATGGAAGATGAAAACCAAAAAACAAAGTGTAACAGAGATGAGTGTAAAGTCTTTTATTTAATTCCAAAACTCAGTTACACAAATTTAGGCTTAGAGATTCTTGAGTTAGTTGCAGTTTGTAAACTGTTTCATTGATAGCATGTTATAAATGAGTTAACAGCTTTTGGGGGCTGCCTAACCCTTGTAATCTGTTATATTCTTCTCCTTGGTGCATGGATAGATGGATACTTGACTAAAACCAAAATCTTAACTAAGAACGACAAAAAGAAAATACTAGGAAAATAGACATGATTAAGTAACTGAAGCTCCTAGTTTAACAGTAGTGAACGCTCCACTGGAGGCCATCTAGTGAAGACCAAGAACAAGGTGTCTTGCAGGGGTGGAGCTGAAGCTGGCGAACTCGAGGTCCTTTCCACAGCAGCGGCTGATCATCTACGCTTTGGTACAGTAATTTCATGAGGCTCACGTTTCCTCAACAGGGAGCCACCCCATGGCTCTTTCTGAGATCACAAGAAGGATGATTTGTGGCTAATTAAATACAGCCTCGCTGGCCCAGGGTAGCCCCCACCTTGAGACTGCTTGGCCCTCCCTCTCTCTAAGACATCCCCTGCTCGTCTCCTCTCTGTCACTGCACTCTATCAGCTGCACAGTCCCAAGAGACCAGATAAAGACACAGGCAGTGACAGCACAGCCCCATCCTCCAGGAGCGTGGGGAAGGGAGCTCTCCTGCGCCCTCTGAGGGCCTGTATGAAGGCTCTTGACAACCGACAGAACCACAAAAGGAAGGGTGCATGGATCTGCTCCGTGAGGCATCACAGCAGAGTGAGGACCATAAGCCTGCACACCTTCTTCATGGAGTGGAGACCAATTTAGAGAAAAAGACGATAAATTATTTTCCAGGGAGATGAATCAGCCAACACCACAGATGATCTGGGCTACAGGTGTGAAGTCAGCAAACGTTTCCTGTGAGTTAATCCTCTGGAGAACACAGTCCTGAGGAAGGTGGGGGGACTTCAGAAAAGGCCCTCCCCATGCTTTGGGGAAACCAGAGGGGCAGGAGATGGGGAATAAGCGGAAGTCAAAGAGACTTAGGTTCTGCGCTCCTTTTTTTAGTTCAAAGTGCTCAACACGTCAAAGCACCACACTTTGCAGGATTATTTTCCGAGCCCACCAGAATTAACACCCACAGCACAACAGATATCTGTGGGCCCACTGCTGTGCACAAGACATAAGGAACCAAAGAAGAACTGTCCATTTGATTTCTGACTCAAAAAGCTTATAGCAAAGTTGGTAGAAGGAAGACGGAATACATAATGGAACCAAAAAATAACAAATCTATTTCTGTAAAACACATGTGAAAATCAGCCAGATTTCTCCCAACTAAATAAAAAACCAGCAATCCAACACTGGCACTCAGCGATGCGTGGGTGGAGACAGAAGAAGGGGCTCTGAGACCATAGAGAAAGAAGAGTCCCTGCAAATGATGTGGACGGTAACAGACACGGATGATTTTTAAGTGGCCATTTCCAGGTGTGGCCGGTCTATTAGTCAGTTTTGTGTTGCTGTGCCAAAATGCCTGAGTTGAAAACTGAAAGGGGGAAATCATACTGGCTCAGTTCAGAGGGTTTCGCGCATGTTACACTGACCCTGCTCTCTTGGGAAAGAGACTGTAGCAGAAGGAACGTCATGGCAGGCATAGTGGCAGAGGAAACTGCTCACCTCGTGGCTACCAGGAAGCAGAGAGCCAGAGCATGGATCAGGGCCCCAATATCCCCTTCAAGGGCATAGCCCTGCCACCTAACTCCCATCTCATGACTTGCCAACAGCATCACAGGGGAGGGACCACACCTTCCACACAGTGGCACTTGGAGGCCTTTCCAGTGCCGTCAGATCATCCTTGCATAGAGAGAGCCACCAGCAGCCTAATATCCCATGAGGAGTGCTGGGCACCACAGAAAGAGGCAGGAAGGTGTAGGTGAGCGTGCCCATCCTGCTGGTGAGATTTTTGTATCTTGCTATGTCTGTGAAATGGGATGTTACAATGTTGGAGGCAGGTCTTGGTTTGGTTTTGTTTGGTTTTGCCATACTGGGGACTAAACCCAGGGCTTTCACATTCAGTTGTATCCCAAGTCATAGTCGTCGTCTTCTTCTTCTTCTTCTTCTTCTTCTTCTTCTTCTTCTTCTTCTTCTTCTTC
>NDGN011547014.1:20807-42393 GCA_002564285.1 Tympanoctomys barrerae | reverse complement strand
TAATTCTTGCAAAAACCCTCAAATGTAAATATTATGACTTTCATTTGCATGTAAGGAAACTAACGTTCAGAGAGGGTAAGTTAACTTTAGAGCTCTCCTACGTGCTGAGCCTGGTGTTAAGAGGTGCGGCCCAGGAAGCAATGAATCCGGAGAATCTGCAGACTCTCTTAAACCTTCTACCCAAGGAACCAAAACCCCTGGGATGGAACCCTGGAAGCTGCATTTTAACACAATCCCCAAGCAAGCCCTGTGTACATCAAAGTCTGAGAGCCACTCTCTGGCTTTTGAGATGCTTTAAAGGCACAGTATGATTTAAATTGCACAGGGGTTGGAGCGCGCGTGTGCGGTGAGCCCTGGAGCCTGAGCTGATTTCCTTCCCACAGAGCGGAAGGAGCAAGTGAGCCCAGCACTGCACCTTAGCCATCATTGAGCTTGTGGGGTCCATTTCACCTCTCGGGACCTCCACCATTTTGTTTATAAACCAAGACTTATTTTCTTGGCAGTTGGTTGTGAAGGTTGGAGGAATGTAGAATAAAATTGTCAAAGCTGAAAAGTGCCTCACAAATGTATACACTGACTCCCTGGTCGCTCTGGGCCTGCGGAGCAGCCAGAGCACAGGGTGCGACTCCGGGCACAATTGTGAGGGCACAACGGAAGGGAGATGGCAGCAAAGGCCCTGGAGAGAGGACAGCTCCTCCAACCTGCCCAGAAGGAGTCTTTCCTCTACAACTCCAAGGACGTCATCACTTTTGAGCCGAGTGAGCTCACAGTCTCTTTGCTGCTGCTTCATGTGGGATGGAAGGGTGCTTTGTGCCCCAGTTTCCCTGTATCTTCAGGCACCAGACCCTTAATCCCTGATGATCCTCTCTGTCAGCACTATGTCCTTCAGCCAGAATGATCAAATATCTTCTATGTGCCAAGATTAGTGTTGTTATGCTTCGGACAAATGTCCCACGAAGACTTGGTTGCCAACCTGTGGTGCCACTGGAAGGTTGTGGGACTTTAGAAGGTGGAACCTAGTGAGAGGATGTGAGGTCATCAGAGGCCTGTCCTTGCAGGGGACAATGAGACCTCAGTCCCTTCCTCTCTGTTTCATTTCCTGGTCTACATAAGGTCAACAGGGTGTGCCACCACAGGCCAAGAACAACAGAGCTCGTTGGCCATACACTGACACCTCCATAATTTGGACCCAAACGAAACCTTTCCACTTTTTCATATTATCACCTCAGGTAGTTGTTAGAGTACTGAAAGTCTAACCCAAGTACTATTTCATGTAATCCTCACAACAGTTGCCACGAATCCATACTTCAGTCACTCCCACTTTATACATGAGGGAACAGACCCTGGGGACTGAATCTCCCCAAGCCAGTAATGGTGGGATTCCAGGACTAACCGTCTTGTCTTAGTCTCACACTCCCAGGAAAGGTTGTACGGACCAGGGTAAGATCAAGAGCGTGCTAAATGTGGGACCCTTCTGAGGCCTCTGATACAGCGTCCATATTTGAAAGTGTGTCTGCCTTTCCCTGGTCCTCCACCATGTGGCCTAAGTTATTCAATTAGGAAGGGAAATAATTGGCAGTGGAGAATGCCTCTAGCAGTGGTAATTACCTCCAGAGCCTTGTTGGAACAGTCAAGCTACATTTCAGTTTATGCTGTAAAACTTTAATTATAATATAAACAACTGCCCTTCAGCCCTGTGGGGCAGCAGCCTCCGCCTTTTCCGCTGGCCTGAGAATGACGCTCTCTCTGGAGTGGTCAGGGAGGAGGACGGGGCAGGGCAGGGCTTTGGGGAGGAGGAGAGCTGAGGCCTGTGGGCAGTGGGCTTCAGAGACTGTTCTGGGGGCAGCTGCTCCCCTCATCTCAGCTCCATTCACGCCAGAAGCTTCCAGAAGCTAGAAGCCAGCCTGGCAGCTTTCTTTTGGAAGAGTAGGAGCAAGCTGTGGTGTGGTTTTGGGGTAACATTTCCATCCACATGTTCCCTTGAGAAGAACCATCTTCCCTTCTGAACTCAGACTGCACACGTTGGTGGGCTCCTGCTGGGTGCCACCGCACACAGGCCACGAGCTAGTCCCCATGCCAAGGGTTTCCCTGGATGCCACACAGCACATGAATATCTGAGGCATGAATAGCCCGCAGCTAAAGAGGAAAATGTGTCTCTGAAAGCTCATAATGTGGCATGAAATGCAAAGCACAGTGGGGAGCATGGGTTTGGGGAGGTGACAGAGGTCATCAGTCTCCTGTGCTCAGAGCAGGGGGCAAAGGAAGGAATGGTCACCACCGGGTACCTAAGACGGCCCAGGGACAGGGCGACAAGGAAAGGCGGGGGATCGAGACAGCAAGGACTGAATATGCTGGAAATGAGGCTCATGTAGCTGCCTAGGATTGGCCCTGGTGCCCTGGTGGGGAGGTATCTGTGAGCTTCTGCCCCCAGACAGAAAGAACCAGGAGTCCATGTGGGGAGGAGACCACCAAACATTTGGGTCTTTCTCCTGATTGTAGGGCAAAAGGAAAAAATGAGGTTCTCGGTGGCCTTTGTAATTAAGTGAACAAGATAGTCCCCTAATGAGAGGAATAATTATTAGCAATCCTATTTCTTTATTATTTTTTCCTTTTAATTTCTGATTTCTGTGTTTTATAATGGGGCATGTATGCAATAGGATGCCCTCTCTCTCTTTTACGTATTTGGTACAGGGTCTCACTATGCAGCTCAGACTCATAGTGATTCTCCTGTTTTTAGCCCCCTCAGTGCTGGGATATTGGCATACGCCACCATGCCCAGTCTTGGTGGTGCACTCAGAGCACCAGGGGGTGGGGGTGGCATGGCATGCGGTGCCAGGAATTGAACCCCTTTCCTTGTGCTTGCTTAAGCAGGCTTCTAGTCCACGGAGCTATCTCACAGCCTAGAATGCTATCTTAATTTATATATGTGTACATGTATATCACATGCACAATTATCTGATATGCAAATATATGCTAAAACGTGTTACAACTGGGGGAAGCTGATCGAAGTTTTGGAGTCCATTGGGCTCCACAGTGATATGACCACGTGCACTTCTAGTTAAAAGAGCAATAGCAGCCGTGCTTGAGGGATAGCGACTCATTTTGAAGACTCAGAGCCGGTAGTGAGTCATCCTTGGGAGAACGGAGTCTGTGCTCCCAGCTCCGCGGAAGCAAGATGAGGCGGTATCCACAGCATGCTTCTCAGGGCTGGGCTTTCTGAACGCAGGTTCCTGCTTTATCTTCAGGCGGCTGAGTGACGCGGGGGACGTACTCAGCGCATCTGTAGGTGAGGGCGCACATTGCGCAGACTTGAGTACACCACCCGGGGGTCCTCAGGATTACGTGAGCTAATATATGGAAAGTACTTGTGCTTGTGTGTGGCCCGAAGTAACCCTTCAGCACCTGTCCAAGGGGTGGGATTTTCCTGATAAGGAGGCAGCCGCAAGGCTGAGAAGCAAAACTTAGGATGAGAACTGGTCTAAATTCTTAGAGACGATCAGACGGGCTGGAGAAGGAACATCTGCCTCCGTGTCTAAGGTCTAAGAAGGGAGAGTTCCACCTCCTGGCTCAACTGGCTCTGCCCGCTTCCGGGCGGAGTCCCGCACATCCGGGGACTGTCTTTCCCAGCAGGACTCCCCGTTAGTGGGCGGATGCCCACCATGCTGGCAGCCCTGCTCTCCTCCCTGTGGCCTGGGCCTCCATGTCTGTGCTCCCTCAGGGCTTTCTGGTCTTGCTCCCAGGAGGGATGCTCAAGCCTCTGAGCCAGAGTCACGGCCAGAAGGGTGTTGGGGCAAGGCCGGCGCTGCCAACGACTTGGTGGCCAAGGGCTCAATTCCGCCGGGCCGTCTGTCTGGTAGGGTGCAGCTCTCGTTGCCTCTTCTTAGTGCCACTTCCTCAGCAGTCCTTGGCCATTGCTGCCATTTATTCTGACACTGTATAAATCTCAGGAGTGGTGTGTCCTTGCCTGAAGACCTCGAGTCCACGAAGGCGGGCTCGGCAGCTTAGCAGCATCCCTGGCCACACTCGCGCAGCTCCTACTCTGACAGCAGCTGCAGAGAGCATTTCAGGCTTAAGGCATCTCAGAAGACCTTTGAGTTCAGAGAGCTGGAGGTGGGAAGAAGCACTGGTCCTGGCAGGGAGGAAGGAAACCACACGATCCGGCTGACTTGGTGCTCCGTACTCCAAAGGCTCCCAGCCAGCCACTGTGCCCGCCCCCAGGCACCGGCGTGGTTGCCGTCTACAGCTCCGCTTCCCCTGGGCAGCGCGTGCTCGACTCTTCCCCACCCTCCCCGCCAAGAACACAGCCGCTGCGAGATTTCCTAAGGGTTTTGAAAGCTAGGAGTGGACAGAAACTAATAGTAAGTAAAATTTCCAGGGAAAATTTGCAATGTTTCAGGATGCTTTAAACAATGTACTTGAGATACATTAGGATTGAAATGAAATTTTAGAGTGGCTTTTGATGCATTTTTTACTTCATATTAACCCAAGTACAACTTTCTCTTCCCCACTCATTTCTTAGAAATGGTTCTTTACTGAGGAGGCGGCATCCTCTGTTATACCAACAGAGTGGCCTGTGCAGGCTTTCTCTTGGGGTCCTTTCGGGTGGACAGTAAGATGGGGCGGCCTCTCTGAAGAGAGAATTTAAACAGCACTTTAAGAAATTTTCAGCCAATAAAAAGTTGCTTAAAGAGTTATAAAAGCTCTCTGGATGTCAGTTTTCTTAACCTCCTAATCTCAGCTGTCCAATTATGGGTTTACAAGCCCTTGGGGACTGCTATACTAAGTAAATTAAGAGGAATAGTCACATTCAAGGGGAGTGAAAATACCCAAGGCTGGGAGTAGGGAAAGAGCTGCGTATTAGATCTTTCATAAAAACCAGTCCCTAAAGTAAAAAGAATAGCTCCCTCCAGACCTGCCCTGTGAATTGCTTTTCATGGAGTGGTTCATATTTATAAGCCAATTTGTCTGGGAATAAATCTTTTTACTGCACTCAACTAACTCCTGGAGGTGTGTCCCCTGGGAACTGGGAACCGACCTCCCAAATGAACTGTCTCAAAAGGGATTTAGCATAAGCTTTGCTAATCCTGGAATTTACATCTTCAGAAAACAAAAAAAGACATCATCAATAGATTATTGGGAAATCCAGAATACATTGAATTTCTTAGAACACCAAATTGACTGGAGACACTTGAAGTAGTTTAGGTATTCGGCTGTGAAGAGATAGCCATCGAGGCAGGAGATGCTTGCGGCTCAGCCCTGAAGCTCTGTGACAGTCCCTCTGCTCTGACACAAGCTCGGCCCACAGTGGGCGCTGGGTCTGCTGTATTTCTTATCCTTTCCCCAGAACAGGGGGCATGTGAACTTGGAAATACCAAGGGTTCTCTCACCTCCTTTTTCTCTTCTTTGTTTCTGCTTACTTTTTTCCTTCCATGAGTCACAGTCCTCTTTTTCCTTTCTCTTTTTCATTTTTCAAAAATGGCCTTCATGGTAAAGAAAGGAATCTCACAAATGTTAAAATGAAGCTTTCAAAGATCTTTGAGTCTTGCTTTGGGGTTATTTTTTCACGGGAAGAGGAAGGCACTTCATCTCAACAATGGCAGTGTCTTTATTACATATTTTTGTTGAGGTATAATTATCATATAATAAAACTGATTTGCATAATCACTTGGAGTGATAAATAAGAAAATAAAGCAACACCTGTGGGAGCCCGCACACAAAGCTCACCTCTGGATGAATTTAAACACAGCATAGCTGCTGTGATGCTTCTTTGTTTAAAGCCCTGAAGGACTCTCATTTCCTACAGCAAAGTTTAAAATCCAGAGTTTAAGGCTCTTGGTAATTCAACAGGCTCTTTGGTGGGCTCAGCGGCTGCTGCCTTCCCTACACATTGGGAAGATGCAAGTGGGTGAGCAGAAAGGCACAGAATTTTATTTTTCTGCTTCACTCTTTCTGTCAAGGTTTTTCACATCCTGCAAGGTCAGCCACCAGCTCTTCTGTAGAGTCCCTCTGATCACACTGTCCAGTTACTAATTTCCTTTCCCAGTGATGTGCTGGTCAGCTTTCCCTCACTTTAACAAAATACCTGAGCTGAACAACTTGTAAGGAGGAAAGTCTTATTTTAGCTCATGGCTTCAGAGATTTCAGCCCATCATTAATTGGCCTGTTGCTTTGGGGCCTGTAGTGAAGTATTACATCTTAGTAGGAGATCGTGTTTGCCTCGTTGCGACCAGAAAAGGGGAGAAGGGCTTGATTCCCAATCATTTATTTAAGCATAGCCCCCAATTACCTAACTTCCTTCCACTAGGTTCCATCTCTTAAAGATATTTCTACCTTCCCAAAGGCCACAGACCGAGGACCAAAGTTCTCACACTTGGGATCCAAACCGTAACAAATGGCCTATTTCTTTATACTGCATTGATGCTAAGATATTTGCCGTATTGTTTTGTACCAGTTCTCACGAGTACCTCCCTTCCTCGATACACATTCATCAAGCATGTATAATGTGCAGCCAAAGCCAGTGGAGAGTGATGGGGCAGAGGGAGAGAGATGAATGGGAGGCAGGGTGGTGGCCCTGGAAAAACTCATGGTTTGGTAGGAAATCTGAGGTTGCAGATTGCACCTCCACCCACTGTTCAGTTCTGTGTCTCCAGCAGTGTCTAAAATATCCCAAGCATATCCAAGGAGGGTGTTCAACTAAACCAAAGAGTATTCAAAATGGAAAAGATCAGAATGCTAAATGTAATTATTTCATTCTAGCAAGAAAGGCAGTCAAGTCTTAGATGGATTAAACAGCACCTCCAAAGCCACCAGCACCTCCAGACCTAGAAGTGCTACCAAAGGCCACAAACCAAGCTGGGACAATCAGGGACAGGGATCGCTCTTCTATGATCCAGAGCTGTCTTGGTCTCAAGCAGCCCATTTTTGCCTCAGCAAGCAGGTGCCATTTCCTAGGACATGTCACTCTGGGCCTGAGTGAAACTCGGGCTTGAACTCCAGACCAGACACTGACCAGCTGAATGTCTTGAGATGAGACTTGGCATGTCTGAGCTTCATTATCCTTTTCTGTTCAATGAAGATGGTGATGGGTCTATCACAGAGCCATGATGAAGATTTCATTAATAATGAATTAAACTAATATATAGAAAAGGAGCTCAGACTCAGAACCCTAGGAAGTGTTGGGAGCAATGGTGATACTTGTATTAGTGCTGGAGACGTGGCAAGCACACCTGAAAGCCACGATTCCTTTCCAGCTGTTGGAATCTGCTGCTGGAGGCAGTCGTCTGCACACTCAGCCTACTGCTGATGTGGGAGAAACCTGTGTCTTCACCTTTCCAGGCTTCCCACCTTCACATCTATCAACTGACTTCTTGTGGCATTTTAGTACATCAGAAGGAACTCAGATTTCATCACAGCTTTCTAGATCTTCTTCCTCTTCAGCCAAGCCTGTGTCTTCATGCAGGTGACCGGCTCGTAGATCAGCCTGCAGCAAGAAAGAAGAGTAATGCTGTTACAGTCTTAGCGATTCAGACTTCTCTCCCCATCTGACCTAACGTGTGCTTTTCCTCCCTGCTCCTGGTGTCCGCAGGACCTTATCCTTTCTCTGGCTTGCTGACCACACACCTTCCCACTGAGTGGGCTGCCCATGCTGCTTTGCTGCTTCTGCCATCCCTTGTCCTCACTCATGTTCCACACTTACTCCACACCTCCATCGACTGCTGCAGGCAGCAGCGTGCCTGGTTCCATGGTACCCTTCAGCAGCCAGAGTGTCTGAGATTTCCCCACTGCAGAGGTGAGAAATCAATAAGAGAGTAAGTTAGGGACACGGCGGTGTTCGTGGCGAAGGGAAGATGCTGTTTGCCATGCATTTAGGTCGCTCACCTCAGTACACGTAACACAACTATGCTCTAGTCAACCTAGTGGGAAAATTTCAGTTCTCTCAACTCTACTTTTCTTAAAGGACACAGAAAGTGAATATAGAAGGGAATAGGCAAGGGAACGGGACATATTGGCAATCAGAGTTGGCTAAGACAACTTCTAGAGAATGCGTCAGAGTGGCAGTGGGCCCACACTTACTGAGCTTCTCCGCCCCATTTCCTCAATCATTGCACTGTGATCTCCGACGCACAGACCACTGTCTTGTTCCTGAGGAGGGTCTGTAAGCACCTTCTGAATCATCAACAAGCTGGGAATAAGAAAGGTCAGAGTTCAATAAGTGTACCTGTGCTTCTGCTTAAAAAAATTTTTTTTTGAAGAATACAAAATGGCGATAAAAAGCAGCATTAGAAATGAGACAAAATTTCACTAAACAATGTAATAGGAACTCAACAACGGTTGCTGTACTGCATGATGTTATCTTCAGATTGATAGTTTAGGTTACCAGATATAACTATGGAAAATTGGGGTTTTTTTAAAAAAAAAATACAAAACAGCAGCCAAAAAGTTATAAGAAATTAAGTGGGGAAAAACAAGAATAAAAAGCAAAAAATAAGGATTACGTGTTCCTTTCAAATGACCAGCAGAATGTCGTACCAGTCAGGAGCCATGGCCACAGAAACCAGGTGTGGTGGCACACACCTGTAATCCCTGTGCTGGGGAAGCTGAGACAGGAGCATCACTACAAGTAGGAACTGTGTAGCAAGACCCACACCAAATAAATAAATAAATAAATAATCAAAAAATTTCAAAAACCAGCATAAACTGGCAGTACAATTATCCAAAGTATGCTACATAAATACATAAATATATCTTTTTCCCGTGTATTTCAACACAGTTCCTTGAAAAGCATTTATTTGTGAAGTCCTAGATGGTAAACTTTGGCCAGCCGGAATGTCTAACTGGTCAGATACTTGCATGGTTTAATTATTTTTTCAATTTTATGTATTTGGTACAGGGTCTCACTACCCAGCTCAGACTCGCAGTGATCCTCCTGTTTGCAGCCTCCCCAGCACTGGGATTACAGGTGTGGGCCATCATGCCTGGACTCGGTCGCCTGCTCAGCTCGCCTGAAGGAGGGGCTGGCCCAGCATGTAGTACTCGAGTCCCTGCGTTTCCCTGAGCAGGCGCTTAGTCTGCTGAGCTATCTCGTCAGCCCTTACTTGCATGATTTAAAGCTATGTGAGCTTATATGTACCTTATGCTAGCTCTATGTCAGACATTCTGGAATAGCATTTCTTAATCCAGATCTGTGGAACTCAGCTTTAAGAATCTACTGTGGGTGGAAACTACCGTGTCTGTGTGCCCATTTTTCTATTGCTATGTCATGCTCTTTTCGCTGCAAGAGAGGGCCACAGCGTTCCCCAGCACTGCTGGGAGTGATAAGCAGCCGTGTGGACCCCCTTGATTTATCCATAGAGAGCTCTTGGCAGAGCGTGGATTCCTGTGGCAGTGTTGCAGATTTTTTAAGAAGTGGTACCAAAGTACCACTAATTAGCTAAGTTTCTAACAGAAAATAGTTTAAATTCGTAAATGAAATTCTGGCTGCCACCAAATAAATGCAGAGATTGTTCCTTCCATGTTGATGTTTTTTAATTATTTGTTTGAGGAGAACCTTGCTCATCTCTGGGAGTGGTAAAAAAAAAAAAATCCATGTCGTCCCCCACTCCACACCATGAAGATCCCCTTTCTCACTGCTCCAGGCTGCCTTCGTGTCCCTGCCTCCTCTTCCATCCCAGTGTCCTGGTTCTTTCCCCTTTCCCTCCCTCCCTGCTTCTCTTGTTCCCTGTCAGCTCCTTTCCTCTGCCCTTGGCTGCAAACCCGCCCTGTAATCTGCAGTGGGGCAGCTGCCGTTGGCTGGGAGAAGCAGGCTCCTTGGTTTTCGACTGCCCCGGAACAAGGCAGCACTCTCGTCTCTGCCTCCTCAATAGACTGCACAACAAAGGTGTGGTGAAAGAAGGTGTCTTCTAAGAAGTTCACATTACGGCCTGTAGTAAAAGAAAATGGTGATATTGTTACAGCCGCCAGTTTCTTCCCATTGTCCTCCTTGTCAAAAACATGCCCCCTCCAAAGGGACGGGATGCGTTTCAGTACAATTTGAGAATGTTCAGTAACCCAATATTATCTTCATTTCCCTCCTTGTTTCATGTTACTTTCTGATCCTTGAGCTCTCCCAAGTTCACAGCGGTCCGTGACACTACGGTGACTCTCTAACTCACCCATTATCCCCACCGTCAATGGGAGAACAATAGATTGTGTTCTTCTGTATTTTGCTTCCCTGTCACTCAGTGCTTTATCTCTGTTGATACCCCGGTACCAGACACAGAAACCAAAGTAGGTTGTCTTGTCTTCAGCGAATCTTGAATGGCTTTTGTTCAGAGAGGCGTTTTGTATTCAGCAGTCAGCTGAGGACTCACCCTGAAGAAGCCCTCAGTCAGCACGCGGCCCCGGTGAGCAGGGATCTTTGGTGGTGAAATATTCATAGCCCGGGACCTCTGAGGGCTCACCTTCTGGCCTCGGGAGCCTCGGAGCACATCGCCAACAGGATCTGGCAAATCTCGCAGATGTGAACATTTCCCAGATGAGAGCCCGCAAGTCCCATCTCCACTTTGGATATTAAACCCAGTCACACAGGCGCATTTATCTTCCCACTCAATCTGCCAACCAAGGGTGTCAAACAGCTGTAATAAAAGTCCAAAGGTGAAATGATATGATCAAAGCTTAACCTGATTTCTTTCCCCACTTCTTCGAAAGAGATAATAGCCTCGCTCTCTCCCAAACCTCCTGTTTCTTAAATGCCTTTCAGGGTCCTGAATGACAGTATGGAGGCAAAATTAAGTGGCATGTTGTTGATGTTTCTGAGGAATATAATCTTACTGGATCAATACACTCAGATCCAAACGGCAAACAGACCGGGCATCTAATGGTTGTTAATGTGACGCCATCATTTGATGAGTACTGAGTGTCAGACGCACCCAGGAGGCGGTCAGCAGAATCCACAGCAAAGTGTTGGAGGACAAAGGGGAGAACTGGGGATCCCACATAAAACATTCCTTTTAGTCAGATTGGCTCCCTTGGGTTTTCAGAGAAGAGCTAAATACTCAGGAGTCCAAGGTTTACAACAATCTGCTGTCTCATAATTTGAGGGAAGCTCTGTTCTATGTAGATCTGGATTTCATGACAAGGAGGGTATATTTCAAAGGGAAAGAATATAGATGGACATAAAAAGGAAACAATAAGGTGGGGAATGAGGCCCATATGCATCCCAGCTAAACTGTAGTGGGCAAAGGCATTGAACTTTTATTTATAGGTAACTACCTATCTATTCTAGACCAGATACAGCTCTCGTCCTCTTGCATGGAAACAGGAAGGTTCACCAGTTTGTTTCCTCTCTGTTTTCCAAAACAGTTTATTCACTTACCTTTACTATACATTTGACCAGATACTAAAGTCTAGGACACTACCATCCAGAGTTGACTCAGGCCAAGTCTACACTCAGCAGAAGAAATCTTTAGGGAGGGTCACCACAGCTTCCCAGTACCCATGCAAAGCACAAGCATTTGGGTGAAGGATGGCAAAAAGGACTCAGTGTCTTTCATGGCGTGCTAGGGATCAAATCCCAGTCCCTGAGTCTGCCTAAGCAGGTGCTTTAATCCACTGAGCTATCTGGCCAGCCCGACTTTTTGACATTCTGAACTTAGACCTAAGCGCTCTTCATTTCTGAATCTGTCTAACCTCAGAAGAAGAGAAAGTTGATGAAGGATTATAAAATCATTGACTTTGTGGGGAATCGAGATAGTAATTTTCTACTGGAGACCTAGCCCTCTCTGGAGAGAAGGCCCCTGCCAATCTAATGAATAAATAAAGCTCTGTTCAAGCTTCACATTCCAATCTGTGTGTTCCATAGAGGAAGCGCTCACACTTGAAATCTGTGCTGGGTCCACTGTGAAGCCAGGCTGCTTAGTACCCAGGCTGCCTGTGCCTAACAGAAGCAAGTCTAGCCCCCAAATGAAGCAAATAATCAAGCAGGTCATTAGGAAGCCTATAAAAGTACGGATATGCAGCTACGCCCTGCCATTAGCTTCAAAAGGTGACCAGAAGGCAGAGGGAATTTTTGCAGTAAAGGAAAAGGCAATGGAAAAAGTGAAGTCTCGTGACACCCAGGGGCCACCCAGGAGTTAATTCTGCAAAAATCTGCCTCGGCCCTTGCCAGCCAAAGGACCTCCTGTGGGCTTGGTTTGCTCTTCCAGAAGTCACCCAGGGTTAGATTTGTTGTCACTGCAGTGAGTTCTTTCTGTCTCGTAGCTGTGGCAGGGGCTGGGGTTGCACAGGGTCCTACAGACCCAGACTTCCGGAAGTCTGCCCTTGTCTGACCTGGAGCAGGGCTGTGAAGTGTGCCTCCCTGTTTCCTTCCTTAGGGCCATTCCCACTCACACGCCCAGTGACCTCAAATCGCCCAGGGTCTTGTTTGGGTAGGGGCTAAGCGTCTATTAAGTTCATTCACACTCAGTGTCAATGACCCACATATCCTATCCAAGTTCTTTGGAAATTTTAGCAGTTTTACATGTACAAGGCAAGATGTAGTGGCAGGATTTTAGGTGGTCCATCTATGTAGGAACCGTGTATCAGATTCTTGGAAGTCTCTCTGTCTTTTCTTTCCACAAATGATATTTCCTGTTCAGGTAAAAATACAAACCACTCCAATCTATAGTAATAAAACATAGGCTCACAGTTCCAAGTTAGTGCCAAGTCCTTTGAACTGCTACGTCTCAGACTTAACATGGACTCTCATGGCGGAGCTGGGGGATCTTGGTCCCGGCCCATACCATAGACCTTCCCAACTCTGACCCTACTAGGCTGGTAAGGAGTGAAAAAGAGCTTGAAATGTCAATAATGGAGAATTAATTTGACATGGTGAGGTTTACTGTAAGTACCCATTTAGGAAAACGGTCTGAATCTTTTCATTAATTCTGCTTTCCCTCCATCCACCTTCCTGCCATCAACTGGAAATACCATTTCATTGAGCACAGTTTTTCATTTTTACAAGATTTGAGTTCTTTAGCAAAATTTATTTATCTAGCAGAGCCCTGATGTGATGTAATTTTGAGGAAAGACAGCACTGAGTTGGTATAATTATTTCTTAATATTTAAAAGCTCCCTTGCTTAATGTGTTCTCAGGGAGAAGCTGTTAAATCATTAGGGATGGTGTTTGGCGGCCTTTTTCTGCACAGACGCTAGTGCCGACTTGAGCTTTGGGGCCTGAAGACCACCTGGCCCAAGACCCCCACGAGCACGCTGCTAATAGGCTGATCAGCCCCTCTCAGGTCTTATCATTAGATTTCTATTTGGTAGATGTGATGGTAATTGAAAATTTTTATCTTCTAAAAGAAAATGAAGGAAAGTTTCCCTGGAAAGCTTTGTAGTGTGCTCTGCAAGCTGAGGGGAGGAAAGGAAGCCTGTGGAAGCAGGGGCCCTCTGTTGGCTCCTGTAGATGTGCTCACTTGTGAGGAAGTCAGTGGCGGCACGAGAACAATTAATGAGAGAAGAACAGGACCAAATGATTCTGCTGTGGGCTCCAGAGATGACAGCCAGGGTGAGCCACAGCAGCCCAGGGGAGGGGAGGAAGTGCCCTTTCAGGATGGCTTTTCTAATAGGCAGGCATCTCTTTTAGCTTGGGTTGCTTTGACAAGATACTATCTCACTCAACTGAGATTCTTTTCTCAAATTTCTGGAGGAGAGAAAACCAGCATGGTCTGGTTCTGTAAGAACTCCCTTCCTATCTTGCAAACATTTCCCTTGTTTCCATGTCCTCGCACAGCAGAGGGGAAGTCCTGGTGGTTTGTCTTCCTCATATGAAGGCATTAATCCTACACTGAGGCTCTAAGCCTTGGCATCATCCAAGCCCAGGTATTTCCCATGGACGCCAGTACCTACTGCTACACTGGGAGCTAGATCTTCAGCACACAAACTGGGTGGGAGACTGCATAGAGACCTTCATTCCCTAAGAACACAATGACCAAAGAGCAAAACGTGGTTGGTGTGAGCGGGTCCCCTGGGCTGGTGCTGGTCAGGAAGGCAGGCTATTGCTTTGGGAAAAGTAGTTCTCTTTTTTTTTTTTCTTTTCAAGGATGAGCCATTTTATTGAAATATAGGCACTTGGCAGAGTAAAAATGTGGTTACAAAGTGTTTTAAGTTTATTTGCTTTATATAGTGACCATAAAAATAAAACCACTGTGTAGATTTTTTTTTATCTTAAAGTTGCAGACTCCAGAAGACCAACCTCCAAACCCATCTATCTATGGTAAAGTAAAAAGGTGTGCTACTTTTTCACTTAGTGCAACTATTATTTTTTGAGTCCATGATGTCCTTCTCTTCCCCATCCTAAAACCGTCATGTAGCACGCCTCACTTGACACTTTTTTGTGGTGCCTGCCTGAACCGAGAATTTGTCCACGCTAGCCAAGTGCTCACATAGTGTGCACCACCACGGCCTCCTGAGCAGTTTTCTTCTAATGAATTATAATCACTTTTTCTGGAAGAATGATTAAAAACCCTCTGACATCACTGGTTCTCATCTGGAGAATTACAAATCCAGACTTATAAGTCCTTCAACAAAATGTAGAGCATCTAGCTAAAGATCTTCACATATAGCTCCTTTATAAAGTTTTTGGATAACAGAATCTTAGCCTCAATCTCCAAAATACTTTTTAAAAAAAGATTTGCTCTGCATAATGCAAAGCACTATTGACTACTCCAAGTGAAAACTGGCAAGCTGTTTTTTTAAGGAAAATACTCTTTCTTTGTGAAAGGTCACTAATAGCATACCTGGTTTATTATTTATTTATGTATTTGGTACAGGGTCTTGTTACACAGCTCAGTCTCCTAGTGATCCCCCTGTCTCAGCCTCCCCAGCACTGGGATCACAGGCATGTACCACCACACTTGGTTGCAGTGACTGGCTCGGCGTGGAGCTGGCATTGCATGCAGTACCAGGTATTGAACCCAGGTCCTTGCACTTGCCAGGCAGGCACTTAGACCACTGAGCTAGGGAAAAGTAGTTCTGATATTGATAAGATATTAGAGTGGTTCGCTTCTGAGTTTCCTTCCTCAGAGCATGCTCACCCAATTATTCTGTGATGCACATGAAAATGGGAAAAGCGGGAACCAGGGATTCGAGGAGAGTCCCTCACGGAATGATCGGGGCTTGGACAGTGAGCCCAGTCTCGCATGGTGACCAGGTCGAAATGGCCTGCAGATGTGATGAGGACCAGCCCTGAGGGCCTGGGCACCACTGCATGGCTCTGAGTCACGGCCTCGCTCTGCTGCCCTATGTAGGGTCATCCGGTCACCTGTGATTGCAGAAGAGAAGAACCAACAGTCTGGAAATGACACTCTCTGGGTCATATCCTCTGTTTTTCTTAGTAGACATTGTAAATGTACATAATCTTCATTATTGCTTCATATCTGAGATTCAGATATTCAGTACCTATGATGGCGTGAAGTGATTTTAATTTTTATTAAATTCTTTACTCATTTAGTGTCTAGTTTGATTTGCATGGAACAATTTCTTCCTAGACCAGCACTAGTGCACCTCAGCCATGATAGCTTCATGCAACACACTTCGAAAGCTTTTGGAAATCTGGCCATCACCTCGGCCTGGCTCTCACTGCCCACGGCGCCACTCCATCTGGGGTCTGAGGCTGGGAATCCTGGCAGCCCCAACTCCCACTTCTTTCCAAAGGACTCACTGGAATTGCAGTGACTTCTGCTTTGCTGAGTCACTCATCCTCACCTGGCTTCTCCCTGGTGGACTTGCTGTCATTTAGTCGTCTCAGTGACATCTTAATTCAGCCCTATCTGCATGGACTTGAGATTATGACATGCTTGTATTCTTCCAAGAGGTTAAGCCATTTGTAAAAGGAAAAGAAGGCAACTTCATTCTTTAAGGAGATAGACACACACTCGGCCATGTGAAGAAAGACTTGGGAGTGTTCAGTTTGTCTTCCCCTTGTTCCACCTTGAAGACAGAAGTGTGGCTCTGTTTTCATTTGTAGATAATGGTGTAGCTGAATTCCTGATTAGATTGGTGAACCCCTAATTTTTACACGTAGAAATTTATGATGATATGCAAGTTACAAATGAAAAACACACAAATACATAGGATAAAAAAGAGAAAAGAATGAAATCCAGGAGAAATAATGTGCTTTGTAAAGGAAAAGAACTTGGGACAAGGGAGTTGAGTGCTTGGATTGTTGAAGCCCGTCACTGTGTCAGGTAGTCTCCTCAGGGACTTTGGGAAGAGAAAGGAATTTCTTGGAGACAGGTGGTGGCTGGGTTAAGTGGAAAATGGCTAAGTCATTATGCTGTCAAAATAGAGTGTCCAAAAGACAAGTAAGTACCCCTCAGATTATTTATCCCAAACTCAGTCTCCAAACAAGCAAAGGCATGGAGCATGGGTGAAAATGACCCATGGGTTCAGCTTTCTCCACGGTACTGGGTCTTCAGTCCTTTTACCCATCAACGTCATGCTGCGGCCTGGGAATCTGTGTACAGAAGAGATCTTTTGCAAAAGGGAAAGGGGTCTAGAGATGAGGGAAGTGGAAGGAGGGGGATAAGAGGGGATGTAAAAAGGATGAAGATGTGTTACGTTCATGCACCAACTCTGCATGCAGAATGGAATCATATACTGCAAAGTTTAAGGAATTTTAAGAGAAGAGAACACTACTTTTCCTGCCCGTGGCACTGCTATAAACTACAAAGAACCTGCTAGTCTTCTCTAACATTCCTTAGAAACATAAATAAGCACTTGAGTGGGCAAGCCCAGCGGTGTGCCAGCTGCAGAGGGGGAGCCCTCTTGGAATTGATGACACCAGCCAAGGGTCAAGGAAAAGCTCAATGAATTTAATTCAGTTTAACTGCTACCTTTCTTGGCACGTTTTTAAGTCAAATCCTCCTGGAGAAAGAAAACCAATCAACACAGAAAGGGGTACTATGAAATTTGATCTACTCTCACTGCTTTGTGGGCTAAAGATGCGCAATTTTCAGATGATGCTTGGTGCTAAAGCTTCTCCTTACATCCAAGAGTGCTAACGCTAGAAAATGAACTTGATCTCCCTGTTAGAGACAGCCTCTTGGAATCAGGGAAAGCCTGAAGGCTCGTCCACTGCATGGCTGATCTGTGTCTCTTTTTTAGGTGGACTTTTGTTATGTTTAAGGGGTATCGTTTGACATTTGTTAGGTGCAAATCTTTACAATGGTGACCTAGAAAGTGAATCCATGTTTATAGTGTTCACAGCAGCGTGATGATTTCTGTCAGAAGACCTTAAAGGTGTTTCTTGATTATTTGGTTTGGAACTTCCAGCTTGAAGGCAGGCTGGATCCTCAGATCTGGGGGCTGTCCAGAGGGGGCTGTCACCATTCTGGCTTCTGTCTCACACAGTGCACGGGAGCGTGAGGCATCCCACTCTCTAGAGACTGTGCCACAGGTGCAGGTCACCCTTGTGGCCTATATTAAGAAGAGCTGAAGATATTTAACCCACAGGAGAAAGAATTATTGGGAAAAAAGGGTTTGCTTTCTCCAAATTATCAGGAAGAATTATGGAAGGGACAAAGAGGAGAGTAACTCTTGTGGCACAGACGCGACCTCAAAGGCCTCTTCATATATCTGACTTGGTCCTCCCAACCTATGAGGAAAGAAATGTAGGAGGAAACCCAAATCAGTCTTGATAATTGCCAGCTATTGGTTAAGTGGCAAAGACAGACTTAACCAAAAAACAGAACCAAACTGGGATACCCTTAGGGCCTTCTGTAAGTGATGCCACAGACTCACTCCTTGGTGGGCACACAGTAGGTAAGCAGCAGCAGGTGATAAAATAGTAAACAAACAAGGAGGGCAATGAGATAACCCTCAAAGCAACAGCTTCTGGAAGAAAGTAATTGGGGGCTTTTATTGGGGAGACTCACGTATCAGATGTAGAGACAGAATGGGATGTCCAAGTGAGCACACTGCTAGGCAGGCTCAATTGGAAATCATACATTGCGTGTTTGAAAGAAGAGTGGACAGAGTACTGGTGGGGGGAATCTAATTGTATAGTGAGTGGTTTAGTCTACTCACCTAAGGAGAGTGACTCAATGATTTTGGCTGGTTCCTTCTGTTTCTCTGGAGGACATAATGGGAAACAGAAAAACACAACTTGAAATCTTAAAGGAATATTTGTTTATGATTGTGGAAACTGAACCTAGGTTGCTTTACCACTAAGCTACATCCCCAGTGTGTTTTATTTTTTATTTTGAGGTTAGGTCTCATTAGTTCCCCAGGCTGAGCTCAAACCTTCTCTCTTTCTGCCTCAGTAATAAGTCACTTAAAGGAGGAGCATCCTCCAGCCGCCACAAGCCAAGGTGATTTCCCATAAAGGCTCCTTTGTAGTGACTAACAGTTCACACCTAAGATTATCCTGTATAGTCCTGTGGCTTAAGCCGGGGGCAGTGGACAGAAATTCCAAGGCAGTAGACTTTACTTCATACAACAGAAGAGAGTGACTCGGAGCTTCAAAGTGTTCCTAAATGCCAGAGTGGAGATGGGACAGAGGAGGGGGTCGAGTTGTCCGGTGCTTTGGGCTCTGCACGGATCACTGTTTCCCAGCACAAGTCCTACACAATCCTGGCTGAGGAATGGTTCCGGGACAGGGGACAATGAACACCACTAAAAATGGGCTCTGTGGTTGAATAAATTCTCCCAGTGTCGCTGGAAACTGTCATTCCCTGGAGAAACTTTCTGAGACTTTCATATACATATTAATGGTGACTGGTGAACCTACACAATGGGGAGCTACAGAATCAAGAACTTGTCCAACTGAAGGTACAAACTACACAGCCAGAAAATACAGTGCCGGAGTATCCAAAACCAGAGGAGACGAGGCCAGGACCTTCCAGCCTCTGGCATTTCTTTTATTCGTACTGTTCACTCATTCATTCACTGGAAAAAAAAATAATAGCTGAGTATTTTTGGGGTGCCAGTGTCGGAAGGAGACCCTGGGGACACAAAGAGCAGCAA
Source organism: Tympanoctomys barrerae (assembly GCA_002564285.1). Taxonomy (NCBI): domain Eukaryota; kingdom Metazoa; phylum Chordata; class Mammalia; order Rodentia; family Octodontidae; genus Tympanoctomys; species Tympanoctomys barrerae. The sequence goes on along the minus strand of NDGN011547014.1, from coordinate 23,409 downwards.
GGCCTTGTCTCCAGCCTCTCGGCCAGCGCCATCCACATCCCCCATGGCTCCCGTTCACCATGGTGCTGGGGCTTTCTGTTATGAAGACTCTCCAGGCGAGCTCGCCCAGGCATCCACGCCGTATCTCCTGCGCCCAGAGGTTCCCTCTCTACATAGCTGTGTGGGCAGCTTCCTGCAGGACTGCTCACCTTCGCGGGCAGCCTAGCCTTGCTCCTCGCCTGGGCAGCTCTGCTCCCTCTTACCCTGTGCTAGTACCTTCCCATATGCCTATCCCCTTCAAGCACTCTGTGGAGTTAACTTTGTTTTTACTGATGGCTTGTCTTCCCCTCCAGAAACGCAAGCTGTATAAGGATAAGCACTTGTCGTACCCACTGATCTACCTCAATGACTTACAATGCTCTGTGGTCATAGCGGGTGCTTAGTAAGCAGCGGTTGAGCCAGCGAGTGAAACACATGGGTCCTGTCCTCATAGAAGGAGATTCAATGAGCAGAACACTTATGTGACTCATTGATAGAGATCAGTTATATACATAGAATCTCAGTGCAGACTCAACATTTTAGCTGATGTTCCAAATAACATAGCTAAGCACGTGCTGCGGTGGAGTCTCTAAACTCTAAATGTGGTGCCCTTCGTGCCCAGTCCTCACTGACCACCATTATCCCTTGGGGTCTAGAAGATTTGGGCCTGGCCTGGAAGTATAATTATGGTCTATTTATATTTTAGTATCTGGGAGACTTCAGCCAGGTGACAGTGACTTGAGTCTAACAATATTAGGATGCTACTTCCTTAAAGGTTCCAATTAAATAGGGTCAGGTTTGGCCTGGTTCCACTACCGCCTGTGCCTGTACAGACGGACGAGAGCACTTTTGAGGTGTGTATGTTTGCGCTTCCAGGCAGGACAGGCAGAGCCCACCATCTGGGTGCAGAAAGGACCTGGGCAAGGTGCCGTGCACGCGGGCAGCCGCACTCCTCCTGGTTGCTGTGGAGCCCTCTGCAAGAATGTCTTCACGCTCCCTTCATCCTCAGGGGGTACAAAAACAGCACAGATTGTTTGATGGAAGTTTTCTTTAGACCAGTGTAGTTTTCAACACAAGGGAGTTTTCTTTTTTCCTTCATTAAAGGCTGCAACTTGAGTCCCCAAATGGCTACTCACATTATAAGCCACCTCCAGGATGCCAGGTAAAGCCCAAACCCCACTCTCCTTGGTTTCTGAAGACCTGTTCTTCTAATTATTATTCTCAGCATCTGAGAAGAGAAAGGGCAAAGAGGTGAAGGATTTATTCCAAATCTGGAAATAGAAAGTCATGCATCGTGAGAAACAATCTCTTTGTTGTTTTTACCTTTATATCTGTAGAGTGGCTATATTTTGTCGTGTGTGTGTGTGTGTGTGTGAATTTAAAAAAAAACATATAAGTAACAGTCTTTATGCAAATTGGCAGACTTAATGTGGGATTTGAACTCGTGCCAGGAGTGGGCTCGGAAACCAGTTCTTCCTATTTGCACTGCCGCATTGATCCATTTCCAAACAGTAGAAGATCCATCTATCAGATTCTGTGTAAACCCAGCACACAGATAATTTGTAAAAAAGCTTTCTTTCAAAATGTTCTGCGGTTTTTCTAATCTCTTCACTTTTCTAATTTTCTAATCACATAACCTTGAAGTCGAAAGACGCAGCCTGTGATAATCTGTGTACACTGTCTTCATTATTATCAGAGACATTTCTAGGGGGGGAAGAAAGAAAACACACACGCGCGCGCGCACACACACACACACGCACACACACACACACAAAACACACACCAAAAAAAAAATCCTTTCTGCCCCACACACATTCAAAGCAGCCTTTAAAGTCCGACTTTAGTCACAGTTCAATCAGAGCCACATTAGTTCTACTCATCAGACAGAAAAGTGTTCATGAGCATAAGGGGGATATTGACTTTAAAAATTTACTGGTGAGGCATTCAGAGCCTGCAGGAATGTCAAAACTCCAACCTGCATTTTGATGTTTTTGCCTCCGGTTAGTCTTGACTGACATGCTTGGAGCACTTTGGTCTGTGCTCTGGCATCTATTAACTGTCCTTGACGCAAAGTTATCCCGGCCGTTCCGGGCAGCCCGCTGCCTAATGGTTTCAGTGGATTTGATGCCCCAAGGTGTAAGGAAAACTCACCCAGCTTTAAGGGATCACATTGGCTATTCTTGGCTTCATTAGGGGGGTATTGTTTGATCCTAAATAATGAGAGTCTGTTAATTATTATTCTGATAATTGGGCCTCATGTGGGAGCACGGCAGGCACCCGAGGTTTTTAAAAGGAAGCAAGTTTGGAAAAGGAGAGAGAAATGTCAAGGTTGAGGTGTCTTTGAGAGGAGTTTGTTTATATGCAAAGTGTTTTCACCTAAGTGGGGACTCAGTTCTGGATGGAGGGGAGAGAGAGAGGCTGGGGCAGCCCAGGTCTGTACTTACTTCAGCTAGAGTGGATTACAAAATTACTACCTTGGACAAGCCACTCAAAAAGGTTCGCCAGTCCCACAACTGAACTTGTGATTTCGTGTGGAGGGATTGGGAATTGGTTTCTCTGGAGGGGAGAGAGAGAGAGAGAGAGA
>NDGN011547014.1:8807-20757 GCA_002564285.1 Tympanoctomys barrerae | reverse complement strand
AGACAGACAGACAGACAGACAGACAGACAGAAACAGGAGACTGGAGACTGGAGACTGGAGACTGGAGAGCCTGGATTTACCCCAGCTGCTTTCTAGAGAAAACAGTAAACTCTCTTCATCTCTATGCGCTTATCTTTGCTATTTTTTCTCATCTATAAAATAACAGCTAAGTCCACTAAGGCTCTCAAGATAAGACGGCTGCCTGGTCAGAGAAAAGGGGCGTCTGTCCAGGACACACAGTTTTGGGAGTACACAACATGGCCAACAGCAGAAGGCTTCTGGATGGAAGGAGGATGAGGAGAGGTTCCCTTGAGTAAGTGAATTAATCTCAGATGAACCTCTCAGGTGCTATGCAAAGTTTGCCCTCTCTGGCTACCTATAACTCAAAAGTACTGCTTTACAGTCTTAAACCTGGATTTTGTTTTTTTCCTCTTATCCAGTACTAAGTGTCAGCATTTACATTCATTTTTAGTTCTGTTTTATGCCACTCATGTAATTGTGATAGAAAGGCCCAGGGTCTGTAAGTCCATAGAGTATGGAGTCTTTCCTAGAACCCGAACAAGAGCCCCCAGAGTCTCTATTCACTTGAGGAAAGGATTGGGTTTAAACAAATGTCTCGATTTAAAAGGAAGAAGGAGAGTTTGGGAAAGATAAACTTCCATTTGAAGCATTCACCGGCATTTTTGTCAGACTTCCTCATACTTGGAGTAGAACTGGCCAGCTGAGATGAGAGCTGGCCTGCCTGTACACCAGGTGACAGTGACCGACAGGAAGAGAAGACACAGAGAGAAGGTCCATACTCATTTTGAGTTCCAGTGCTATGTTCCACCGACTTTGCTTGCTTCTAAATCTCACTCTTCCAATTAAACTGGAGAGACTATCAAAAGTGCCTGTTCAAAACGGCCACATACCCTGGAGTTCTGGACTTGCCCGAGCCTTCTTCATACAGCTCTGTGATTCTCTTTTGTAGGTGTGAATGTTCTTTGAGATGCACCATGGGCTGTAGAGCAGGAGGAAAGGGTGGGAGGGCCCGGGCACAGTATTGGGGAATTGAAGAGGTAGTGGCCAAACAGGTGAGCTCGCCTGTGATCTCTCAACTGCTCCTAACAGCTTCAATGCAGCTCATCGATTCATCCAAATGGCCCCACACTTCACGAGGACACAGCGTACTAAGCACAGAGTTATCCTGCAGCAGCACCATCTTGGATCTGTGTGCAGGGAAGAATTAAAGCCAGCATGGGCCAGGAGACGACACCAACAGTCCCAGGGAGAGTAGACCTGACTTGACCACTGGCTTGTTCGGCAACCTTGGGCTTGCTCTGACTCCACCCCTGCACGGTGGGGTTAGTTCTATGCCTTTAACCTTACTCAGGTATTAGGGTGCTGGAAGAAGACGATAACTATGAAGTAATTTGTGAAAGCAAGATAATGCATGCTCTTGGATCACTCTGTCACTTCTAGATAGATTAGGACACAGGGATCCCTGTCCTGCTCCCTGTTTATGTTCAGTTTTGCTTCTTTCATGTCCTTATTTCTTTATTACTGAGTGGGTTAGTCTTTTCATGAAATTCATGTAGCGACATAAGAAATTCCTCTTGCTGGGAGGTGAGGCTGGGTTAGAAGCAGCACCTAGAACAGAGGGCTCACCACATGTTCGCTAGATTTATCACACAGTAAATCATCAAAGCTAATGTTGCTGTCTGGAATGCACTGTGTTTGTTAGTACAGAGTATGTCACTTTTCTGCCCAGGTCCTGCCCTGAGAAGTCAGGCTGGTTACCTTAAATTCCCTCTTTAAAAAAAAATGTAAGAATTTCCCATGCACATTTTCTCTTTATATTTTCAGCCTCCATTGCTTCTTGGAATTTCAAGTTCTGGCTTTCACTTAGTCTTTTTTCTTTTATTCGTTCTGGAGAACCTGCCTATGCTGCTGTGGCTACAAAGGACAATGGGCCATGTGTTCCTGGGATCCTGAGCAGGTATGACGTTATCTTACTAAGATCCTCATATTCATAGATTTGTTTCCACAGTACTCCAAGTTCCTGACTTTGCCAACGTAGGGGTCCTCGTGCTGTTAGTCTGCCTTCAGACTTTGCGTGGATAATCTTATGGCACATTTATAAGATATTTCATCACCTTATAAGTATCATCAAAACTACATTCTCCTCCTGAAGAGGTTGCAAATTATTACATTAGACAGATGATATATCATTGTGGACCATAGGGTCACATACACTCCTGCATGAGGACATTATTTAAAAGAAAGACTATTGCCCTATTTATCTCCAGAGTTTCCCTATTCCAAATAGGCAGTCTCCTTACGGTGACATCATCCTCTGTCTTGACCTTCACTAAGGCGTGTGACGGCCACGGTCTCTAGTGCCTTTGAACTTGTACAAATGTCTCCACTTCAGGAGTGGTGACTGAGGAGCCAGGCTTCTCAGCTGCTCTCGCCATGGCAGGGCCTTTGGGCTTCATGGATGAACGCAGGCTAGGGGACCTTACACCACAATGCCTTCTCTCTCTTTCTCTGTCTCACCTTCTGTCTCTTGAAAGAGTTATATGTGCCTCCTTTTGATTGTTGCTGGGGTGACAATGACCATTCTTAAATTTAGCATTTCCTGTCACACAAAATACCAGTAGCTCAACATTCCGTACTCCTTTCTGAGTGCACTTAGGGCAAGGTTTGTGTCTTCTCTATGAAGCCGTCACTCTGTCTCTGATGTCCTGTCCAAAAAAGATGATGAAGAGAAAGTCACGATTACTCTTTCAGGGCAAGAATTGCCCAACAGATCAAATGACCATGGAACAGAATGAAAGCTAATGTGAATATTTGGAATTAGGCATTTGAGTTGACTAGGAATCAGGTAAGGCAACGTGGAATGCAGCTGGTGAGGACCTCCACCTCTACCCCGCCTCTGAGAATCGCCCACATATGGAATGCTGGGTCAGTTTCTTCCTTTGCCCAAATCCTCCTTCTCTAGTCTGCTTTGTATTACAAGGAAAAGAAAGAAAGTTCCTGGCCTTTAGGGTCATTGTGTTTTGGGTTATTCATACCATCAAGTTATTTTTCATTGTAGATCATTGGCAGCTGTCAATGTAAGAGAAAATTTTTTGAGCTTGAATACACATATTGCATAGTTCAGGCAATAAAAGCTCATCTAAAAGTTTGATGCATTCAGAAGTTTGCAGCAGACAGTGGTGTGGACAGCATTTGGCAGACCTGTGACAGTATTATCATGAGCCTTTTTATCATTTTTTCATCACTTCCCTAGTAGATATAATATTTAACTAGCAATTGGTCACATCTCCCACTGTCAAACATGCTCACAACAATCCCTTATCAGGGGAAGGGATTTAGTTTTATCCCATCACCTGACTCAGAACAGTTTTTAGAAGTTTCCGTGACCCTGGGTAGAAACATTTGTCTCAACAGACAGGCAAATTAGGTGCTCCTATGGTGTTGTCATTGCTAGTCGAGATAGATGTCCTGAGCTGCAGGTGTTGCACCCGGCATATGCAGGCTTTAGTTCTGCCTGACAGTTCACAGCGTAGCGCAGGCCACTTCTCGAGAACTGTGTGGCATTCACCTCTTCCAGAGGCTGTTTACCAGTGCGATGTCAGTGGTTCAACAAATGTTTCACTTCAAATAAAAATGTGCCAGGCCCTTTCCTAGAGGCTAGAAATAAGGTGACAGAGCAATATAGATACAGTCCCTGCTTTTTAGCCTTGCCCATCTAGAAGGAAAGAAAGATGTAATTAATAATTGGCTTGAAACTGAAGGGGAAAGTTCACAGTGGCTATTGACTGCACGGAAGCCTTTGGTTTCCCAAGTAAATCAGTTTCACTGAATTCCACTCTGGGTCATTGTTTTACCTCATTTCACATGAGGCCTTTTCATTGAGTCTGTGGTAAGCACTGACTGTCCCGGATGACCCCAGCCAAATCTCTGGTTCCCGCTCTGCTATAACAGTGAGCTGAGCTCCTCTGCTTTCTGTGCATCTCCAAGTGTTGTTTGAGAGGCAGAAGGTGTTAGCATCTACATGTGCCTATATGACTGAAGAATTATTTTTTTATGCCTTACCTGTAGAGTGGTAAGCTTAAAGACCACCTTGGCCACTCCATATTCCAAATGCATGCAGCGGCACTGCCCCGTTAGGGCTGAAGTACCTACATCTTCAAACTCAGAGGGTTCCTCAGAAGGTGGCTTTGGAAGTCATGCCCAAGAATGTGAAGAGAGTGTGAAGAGAAACTCCTTACTACAGGAGACAGGAGCCTGAGAGTTGGCTGGGGTCATCTGGGACAGTCAGCCCTCAGCACAGACTAAACTCTGGGCCATCTGTGTGGTATCAGATAAGTGGCCGGAACTGCCCTCTTTTGAGTATGTATCACCGCTTAGCATGATTAACTTTGAAGCTTCCTGTAGGCTTTATTTCCATCCCAGCTGGTGTGTGGAGCTGATAAAAGTGTGTCCCGGGTGTGGAGATGGAGTCGGGGAGGAATGGAATTTCTGTGGCTTGGGTTTTGGATCACTTTGTTGTTTTCAAACTTAGAAGAGATACATAATGGGAAAGAGGTCAAGGTAAGCAGAGTCTTTCTGGTAGGGTAGGAGGTGAGGTCAGCATCCTTTGACACTCATTAAAGTGGACAGCAAGCAGTAGCCTTTGGTATGGTTAGATTTTTCACCAAGTTGATAAATAAAATCTTTGGCACAGATTTATTATACCACCAAGAACCAAGCCCCATGTGTCTTTGAATAACATTCCTTTTAACACTGCTTAGAAAAATCACATTCCCTGGGCTTTGGCCTCAAGTGAAGGGAAGTCCTGCAGCCACTGCGGATCATCTCAACATCCTGGATGGAGATCGTCATTTCTACATCTTGACCTTGACTGTGCTGCTAGCCCAACCATGATAAGAGAATAAAAGCCAAGCTTTAACAGAATAAAGCACTCGGTCTGGTGGCCCCTCTTAAGCAGTACTCTGAGCTCACCACACCACTAAACGAGGACCAAGCCCAGAGTGGTACAGTACTCAAACCGGATGTTCAGGCCCCTGTTGCTTCCTTAATTCAGGTTGGTCTTTGCCCTGTCCCTCTGGCCTCCACTCCTTCACCATTGTCTAGCTTCTTGCTGGGCCAAGGGCCATCCCAACCCCCATGTTGCTGTTCATTTACTTTCCCCTTACAACCTGTGCAGCTTTGTCCCCGCTTCCACCCTGAACTTTCTCTGCACAATCTCATGGACATTCTGTCCTTATCTCCACTTGTCTCCAGGTTTGCTAAACTGGATATTCTACAAATGGATTATGTTTAAAGCAGAATTTTTCTCTCCCCCTAGCAAACCCTGGATTAGTCACGGGCCTTACTCTCCAACGGACCCAGAGTCATCCGTGACTCCTCTCCTCCACACATTCAGTCTGGGAGCAAAAGACCATCAACCTAGCCTGTAAAGTCTGTCCTGAATATAATCCATTCATAGGAACTCCATTCCCATTTCCTAAGTTGACATTCCTTTTCCTTTGAATTCTCTTTGCCGAGACTTTGTCCAGCCTCTAAGGTCTCTTCATTAAGATTCAGCCAAAGTGTCACCCCCTCAGAGATCTTGTTCCCTTCATCCTCTGTGCTTACGCCATGCTAGATGCTTTTATGGTGCTTTACGCTACTTTTCCTTGGGGTTCCTCTAGTGTGTGTTTCTCTGCTGTAGTCTGTCTGCCCTGATAAAGCGTAAACATCATCGGTTAGGGATATGTAACTGCTTCTCTAGCTCCCCGGGCCTGCTGCAGAGCAGATGTCAGTAGTATTTAAGAGTGAGCAAAGCGGCAGCCAAGTGAGCCCAAGCCACAGGAGTGGCTCATCGGTGTAACACAGACATCGAGTGTGTGTCTGGACCGCAGTGCTGGTCAGTCACTCTCTTACCTGGCACGAAATGAAATCTCCTTCTTTTTCCTCTCCAGCAAATCTGCCCTTCCCCTCTGGTCTCTCCATCCTTGTTTCTCAGCAAAGCCAACCATAAACCTATTTCTCTCCAAGTAGAGGCTGTACTCCCCACAAGACACTGACTCTTGAGGGTGCCTGAAGATGGGCCCGGGGTCACCAGCAACACACAGCTCTCGCTCTCAGGGGAATTCTAACCACCAAGAAGCAAGAGCGGAGGCGAGGCAGGAGCCCTGGAAACGATGAAGAATGCTCCTTGCCTAGTCACACCAGTGAGGACGGGCCGCCCACACAACAGCTGGGCTAAGTGCCCACAGGCTGGTGCGCTGACATACTCGGCTGGCCAAGGTTCCGCGTACATTTTCTCCTCGCTGTCTTCCCCACAGCCCTTTTGGGTTAGTAGGCAAGGCTTTGCTCTTTGCATTTTGCAGAAGAAGAAACTGGGTTGCCGAAAGGCTAAAGGATAAGTGGGAGGACCCCCAGCCCGTGTGCGGCAAAGCAGGAGACAGTGCTGTTCTCTGAGCTCTACTGACTGTGCTGTGACAGAATTTCATCCTCACACTGTGCCTTTTACGGCGGGAAACAGACATTAAGGAAATACATACTGCTAAGGGGAGAAAGCCATGAAAAATAGCGAAAAGGAGGAAACATCTTTCTATTGAAAGTAGAACAATTTTACTATAGGCAAGAATTCTGGAAGTATGGCTAAAAAAATCCCATTTTGAAAGATACCACTAATCGTTCTTGTGACTGAGCCCTGATTCTTTCCTAACCCAGCACTCCAGGCCACCAGTAGCACCTGGATAGAGGTGGCTTGGAGATCAACTCGGTGCCCTTGCTTCATTATTTTAAGCCATCGAAATGGTCCTGATCTTTGGGTCTAGAGATACCAGGTGGGGGTAATTTTCTTGACTTTCGGACTTGTCACAGCCCTAGTTTGTGAAGCACACAGCCAGTGGCAGCTCAGGGATGACTCCTCCATCCACACCTGATCCTCCCTGACCCATCCTATGGTAGAAGCCTTCAACCTTCGAGGTACCCAGGAACTGGAAGCTGCCTCTGAAAGTGACTGCTGAGGGTTTGTGGGTTGAAACCAGGCTGTTTGGTCACCACTGACAAGCTTTATTCAACTTACTTTGTAGAAAGAGCTAGAATGCATGGGACTTTTGGTGCTGTATCTAATAACATTATACAATAAAGGGGCACTTTTGGGCTACTGGACCATACAAAAGAACTAGCTCATCAAACGTATTTGGCTGATTTCAAGAAGATGGCATATTAAATCAAGATACAAATGACATGTTTTGTACTTCATAACTTCTCAGTAGGCTTCATCTATTTTACTTTTTATTAATTTTATTGTGAAACATAGCAATGAGACAGTTTCAAAACTGATTAATAGGACAGTTTCAATAATTAATACATTGCATATTGTTATCTTCTTAGTGGTTATTCATAGTACAAGATGCAGACATGATATCCTGTCCACATACTACTAGTACAAATCCTTCTTAGTATTTTATTTACATTTCTTTCTTTTCTGAAGCTGACGCAGGATCAGCAGTTATTTTCTCTCCATTTAGTATCTTAAAGCCCTCAGAGACCTGGAAAGGAGGAGGCAGAGAGAGAGTAGTCTCTCACGGAATCGGAAACTCGGCTGAAGAGTTACACTGGCCTGGCTGGGCAAGCAGGTGGGACGCAGCAGATGGACAAGACCACGCTTGGGAAACCAGCACTCAGCCCATGTGGTAGTAGCGCACCCACCATGCAGACAGTGTGTGGCACAGGCCTCTTCCCTCCCCACCTCTCCTCTACCATCCGCCAAGAAGACATGGGTGTTGCTCTGGGTTTCCACCACGTGATGTTGGTCCAGTTCTGTCATGTACTTTTTGATTTGGCAGCCCTAGGCAAGTGACTTAACATTTTCCAAGTCTTAGAAGCCTCACCCGTAAGGGTTGATCTCAACACCTTTGAAAATCAGATACATAAGAGGACTTTTAAAAATACATGCACCTCTAGATCTTCTGAGTGGTGGATTCAGAAGATGTGGGTAGGAGCTTGAGGGGGGCACCAATGCTTTTACCAAGGTGTTCAGAAATATCAAGAAGATTAGAATGGGTGGTCCCTGATGATCCTGCGGTCTCACCAACTTCACGTTCTGAAGAGATCTGAGGTTCCCAACAGACTTTAGGATTAATCAGACTGCATGTCCTCTGGTGGAACCAGCTCTAACATCTCAATTAGAAGGTCCCCTGAGGGCCGGGGATTAGTTAGAAACTCAGGGCTTCCAGCCTTGGGAAGGAGCAGAAGCCAAGCTAGCCCTTCCTTGGAGAGAGTTGGTGGTATTCGTCTGATTGTCCCCATCAAGAGGGTGCTCCAACTCCTAGAAAATCAACCCGGTGAGCCGGTAATTAACGGAGCAGCAGTGCTGGCTGAGGCCACTTCTGACACCTCATAGTAGCGTGAGTTTCCTTTTTCCTCTAGAGTCATGGAGCTTTGAGATTTTTTTTTCTCCTCCTTGTGAGTCCTAACAACAAAAAGGAACTTCTCAAGGAAACTCCAAACTGGAATTGAAAAGGAACAATAGGATTGGATTGGATTTGTTTAATTCTGAAATCAAGGTCACTAGAAAGTACTACAGCTCTTATTTGTGTGGATTTTTTTTTATTTTTATTTTTTTGGCAACATCTTTCTTTCCGTTTGATGGTCCTGTCAGCCCCAGAACTGTGTATGTTAGTGATCTTGCCTGTATTCAAAGCTGTTATTAAGTGGACTCTTTTAGATTTTAGAGAAATGATAATGGTTCCAAAGATGACAGAAAGTGGCAGCTGGTGACAAAAAAAAACCCTTGATAAGACGACAACAGTAAATCAAACTACCGCCACTTTTCCGTTTCATGTTTGTTAATACCATCTCGCCTTTTGAAGTTTAAAGCAAGGTTCAAAAAAGCCAGGTGCTGAATCATAATATTAAAGCAAGTAAGGAGCTCCATGAAAGCTCGGAGATCTGAGGGGGGAAGCAACAAACACAGCTTTCAACTGCCTTTTGTCGCCTTTCTGCAGATGTCACCAGTGGTTATCCCAGCAGAGGCTTCGGCTTGTAGCAGCGCCTCTGGCTGATTCCCGCGCTGCGTTTCAAGTGTCAATCAAAAAGGAAGGACGCAGCTTAGGTCCTGGTCATTGTCCTGTGAAAAGAGCCAAGCATTTAACATTGATTTAGCTCCCTCAATATACAAAGATAGAGCCAGCTTTGTGCATGGAAAAGGGCCTTTGGCAAGGTTGCTTGTAGAGCAATTCCATCATATCCGCCGCGCCTCGGTGTAGCTGTCACACTGCGGTGTCTGGAGCCCTCTGAAAAGTTATTCAGGACTGAGTGGGCAGAGTAGAGAGAAAGCGTGTCTCCTCTCAGAGCGGAGCCGGGTGTGGTGAGGGCCTCTTAGCAGCTCCTCGTCTTCACAAGCGTTTTAAATAATGATAATAACAACAGTAAACTGACAGAGCTTGCCAGAGTAAGTCAGTGCAAGCTAGCAAGGATGGCAGAGATGGGAAGCCCAGAACCTCCCAAGCCGGGCAGCTGGGTCTGCAGTTACTCCTCCACCTTGGTCCTGGCTTTGGGGTAACCCTCACGCTCTTGTGTGCTGAAAATGTAGACCGCCTGGGCACAGTGCCACTTGCTTATCTTTCCACTTCCTGTAGGCAGACATCAGCCTGCTCCGATGAGGGGAACAACGGTGACAGCAGTGTTGGAGTTGAACTGAACAGCCAGGTTGTCACCATGCCTATGTGTCTTTTTCTCCTTCTTTTCCCTCTTTACATCTCATTCTTCTCCTTCTCCTTCCTCTCTTCTTCCTCTTCACTTTTCTTTCTGCCTGTGTTTTCCTACACAATATACGGTTACAGAATTGCAGTTGGGTTCCTATATATTTTCTCTTCTCGGCTGCCCAGGCTAGGATGAGGCAGACCCGTCATTTCCAAGCCCCGTGATGCGGATGCTCCCGCTCTGACAATGCTAGGACTTCAGTTTGCCGCTTTACGACAGTGCGGAAGGAAGGGATACACTCAGCAGAAACTACACTTGGGATGTGGCGTGTTGGCCTTCTCCTTGGCAACATGCAGTGCTGTTGTCTCCCACCATGCTGGAGATGGCAGGGAGTCGTCAGGGTGAAGAACCAGCAATCTACTGTGCACAGGCTGCAGAGCTACTGTGCTCAGCAGGCTGGTGGAAATGTATTTTTGACTTATAATTTATCAGGATGCAACCCCAATGTAAGTCAGGGAGCATCCCCAAGCCTTGTCTTCCTCATCACTAACAAATGGAGTTCCCTGTCATGGTGCTTGCTAAGTGCAGGTCTTAGGAAACTTACTAATCGAGCCATTATTTACTAATAATGATTGACATTCACTGAATATCCTCAGGCTTTGTTTCATCATCTCACTTTCTGTGAAGTTGGACTATTGTCTTGGGATGAGTTTTTAGCTCTCGGAAATGCACATTACTTCAGCTTTGGGGTCCTAATAAGTGGGACACTTCATCCACCACATTTCCCTGCAGGAGGCCTCTGCCTAGATGATGTAAATCTCCATTCCGCAATGGAAGCAACTTCAGTTGCCAAGTGGGAGTGCTTGCCTGGGAGAGAGACCTAGCCCCAGAAAGCTTTGCATAGAAAAAACAAGCCTTTGTTGTGTTAAAGAACTGAAGTAGAGTTGCACCTGTGGTTTATTTTTTTCCCAATCTTTCCAATTTGCCAGAAATATCCTGATAAGGTGCTGTCCACTGCTTCCTACAGCAGCTCTAAACTGTGTAAATACAGACAGGCAATACACGGAAAGACAGCAGCCCAAAATGGTTCATTTTCCATTTAGCCCGAGTTCTGGGTCCTTAACAATGAATCAGAGGGGCCAACTCTTATTTGCACTCGCATTCCCAGTTCCTCATGCAGCTGTCCTTTAGCCACACCTTGAGTAAGAATCAATACAATTGTCTGTCTCTTTCACTCTTCATCCTGGATTAAAGCGATTTAGGGAAAACAGATCAGTCTAAGTATGGGGTTGAGTTTGGACTTCTATCCCCCTCTCTCCCTCAAAACCAATTGGCAATTGCACTGTGAATTCTTGAATAGCTTCTTCTACCATCCTCTTAGCATGTCATAATACCTCCAGTCACACACACACACACACACACACACACACACACACAATTGTCTTAATGTCCCCAAATTTCCATTCATACCCAACCAGATTCTCTATGTCTCTCTGTCTTCTCAAAGAATACTTCTGTCTATCCAAGGTTGACCCACCTACCTGCCTTCTGGATCCTATCTTTGAAGGCTTTACCTTTTATATTCTTGGAATTTCCACCTTTAATAGCTCCATCTCTCCTTCACATGAACCAAGCCCTCTCTTTACATCTTGGATGAAGAATTATATACTCAATGTCTCCTTTTTCTCATCCCCCAACTATTCCTTGATCCATAACAATCTGTCTTCTGTCTTCTCTATTTAGCCAATGCTGATGAAAGCCACTGAGATATCTGTAGTATTGCAATAGGAATGTTTAGATCTTCATTTTGCTAGCAGAACACAGACATGTAAGCCATTGCCTTTTCTCCCCTTTCTCCCAATGTGGTTTCCATGTTTTTTCTCCTGTCTTGCCACTCTTCCCTGGTTTCCTTTACTCAGTCTCATTGCTTAGATTTTTGTCTCCTTGCCACCATTCCTACCCTGACAGCCATTTGTCAAGCTCCAAATATGAGCCACTGCATTCCCCAACTCATGGTACTTGAAGTGGTCGTCATGGTATTAGTTGGAATAGGAGAAAGGACATGGTTATAGTATGTATTGCCTATAACAAGAGGAATGATTTTGTCCCAGATTGTGGCCTTGATTCCTCCAGCACAATGAGAGTATATATTTCTGCAAGATGTGATTCAGGCTGGGGAGATAGCTCAGTGGAGTAAGTGCTTTCCTGGCAAGCACAGGGTCCTGAGTTCAATCCCCAGTACTGAAAAAAAAAAAAA
>NDGN011547000.1:1967-20984 GCA_002564285.1 Tympanoctomys barrerae | reverse complement strand
ACTGAGTCTGTATCCACAAGACAAGCAAACCATATTAATTTGACTAGAAAGTCAATAATATATCATGACTTTCAAATATAAATATATATATAATTATATTATTATTATTATTATTATTATTATTATTATTTTCCCCCTCTTTAGCTTTTATAAATGCCAGGGAAGAGGTGAAGCTTGAGTTAAGATTTAGAGAATGACGAAGGGTTTAGCAGACCTCAAAGAAGATGGAGTCACACAAAGGATTTCACAGGGAACTACACTGCGCTGTCACCAAGACTGGAAGAAGCAGATGTTCCAAGGAGTTGGAGGAGTCTGGGCGTAGAGTTATTGGATTTTCCTGAGTTATTGACTGCTCTGAGGGGAGGGCAACTTGAGACCATGGCACTGTGTAGCATTCACAAGCGCCATTCTCAACCAATTCTAGTGTTGATGCTTTTAAGCCAGAATAGAAGGATCCAGCTAACAGCTCACACTGGCAGAGAATGAGAAAGTAACCTCCAGGAGAATTTCATTGCCATCAGAGTATACGAGGATGGAACTGTCCCCATCAGGATGCACAATATGCAATAGGAGTGGGATCATCTAGAGGCCATGGTGTACACTGGGATTTTCTGAGAAGAAGTCCAGTCAGTAGAGAGACAAGAAGATCTACGTTTAGGGCTCAGTCTATTCAAAGCCCTAGGGAGGAGGATGTACTCACAAAAATAATGAGCAATCCTCTCAACACTGGGCTAAAGTCAATAGCACAGAGATTTCACATAGGGCCTTGGTATTCAGGTTTAAACTATGATTTTATAAAAGAGAGAAAGAAAGAGGGAGGGCACTTTATCACTTTCAGGGAGAAGTCTGATAACCAAAGAAAGCTAATTTTACTAGTAAAGTGGTATATTTTAGGGTCTATAAAACCCTAACACAAGGACATTTTTAAGGAGCCCACTTGAGACAAACACAGAAATGAGAAAATTTTAAAAAAAGATTAGATATGTATTTTAGAAAGACGCATTTGGAAGCAAAGTAGATAAGATAGTAAAAAGCTAGTTCCACTAAGAGCTAGACAGAATGTTGTAAACCTTCAGACACAAGTGATATAGATTTAAAAATGCAAAAGAACACCCTATGCACATGCATCTGAATGATTCACATGTGTTGGCCATAAGTAAGGAGATGTTTGAAAATAAATTTTGGAGAGGAAAATATAAAAATAGGAAATCCTGCTAGCATTCAACCTCCTTGTTCATGAGAGGCTGAGTACATTAAAGTAGCAATTTACTTAGTGGACAATCGATAGCTGGCAGACTAGAGACAGCCTTGTTACCAGGACAGCATGGTCAGTCTCAGCCTGCGACTTTAGAAACTTCACTGGGTGAAAGTGACAGTTGAGCCAGTAGCCAGCATGGGCTTCAGCATAATATGCAGATAACAAAGTCCCATCAAGAAATATTTGTGCTAATAGTGTTTAGACAAGATATAATATTTGCATCTGGTACTCTGAATAACTACTATAAAGACAACAATATGCAATGCCTTAATTATTGCAACTGTCCTACAAAGCTGTTTTGAAACTGTCTCATTGCTATTTATTTCTCAGTAAAATAAATTTTTTAAAAAGAAAAGTGATCCGTGGCTCCTGACTGCATGCACTGAGAGCCCTTGCTATTGACTAGCTGTGGTTCATTGGGATGGAGATCTTTCTTGGCTAACAAGAAAGCACTAGAGGTCTTCATTCAGCCATCAAGCCCATCTCCAGGGGTTGTGTGCAGCTGTCTTTACCTTCCTACAAATCAACACATCAAAAGGTGCAGAATATATTTTCACTTTCACAAAATACAAAGAGCAAGTAGTTGCCAAATTCAACTTGAAAAGGGGTAAATGATTACAGCCCGGCTCCAGATATAAAGAATAAATCATGTGTGCCTAGCCGGAATTTTCTTATATGTGTCAACAAGAAAGATAACTGAGTCTGTATGCACAAGACAAGCAGACCATATTAATTTGACTAGAAAGGATTAAAACCGTTTACTGGATTTCTTACTTGAATAATTCAAAGCAGCATGCCTCCACAGGATTTCTTCCTAAAGATAACTAGTTACAATGAAATTATTAGAAGATGTATCCGAGTAACCTTCAAATAATTGCATGGTGTAGGCTTTTCCCTCAATTTATAAAGATCAAGACAAGAATATATTTGGTTTTGTTTTCTTTTTCATTTAATTTCAACAAGCATTTTCTATCCTGGAATTCTGGGACTTTCTTGGAAATAAATTCTGATTTTTAAATTTTTTTTCAAATTATCAGTTCTTTTGACATTGATTCTCATATCAAGACCTCTCCTCGCTGTTTCCTTCTTTCAAGGATAATTTAGTTTCAGCATTCTTGATTTGGGATGTTTACAGGTGCATGAAAGAGAGAGAAGGTTGCCTCTCAGTAAGCTCTATTTAATTCTCTAAAATAAGTGAAAGGTCACTCTGAAGAAGGCTCCTCGTGCATTGTAAGTAAAACCAGTGCCTCAGCCTTAGATTCCAGGTGGCTCAGGCAGGCCTGAACTGCATGGTTTGGGCTGCTCTATCAGTCATCTCATACAAGGCCTGCCACTGTGATTTACTGAACTAACTCACAGGGCTCTTTCTGAGCTGCAGGCAGGGGAGGTGCTGCATTGCTACCCTGGTGGTGACTACATTTCCAGTGAGGTTGGTTCTTGGGAGTTCCATCTTCAGAAGGATTCTGCTCTGGCTCCAAGTGACCCTGCTGTGGAGCAAACTCCTCACAGCAGCTTCTGCTAGCTCAATGGGTAGACTAATAAGCTCTCCAAGGTCATATATGGCCAAATGATGTTTGGTGGTATCATATTGTGCACCAAACATAGTTTCATCGTCCCTTACATTTAAAAAAAAAAAAAAAAGAATGAATTTGGTTAAACACTGTTATGTGACACAGGAACAACAAACACTAGGGTAGAATAAAGTCACATACAGACTCAACATACAAACATTCAAATTGAATTTAAAGTCTTAAAACATATTTTCATATCTCCACAGTGACTCAAAGTCTCACTTTATCTTTTCTTTTAAGAAAATCAATGCTAATAGCTTTTCAAGCCTATTCATTCAAAAGAGGTTCCAAAAAAGCTGGAAAGAATGTCTATTTCTGCATGAAGGACCAGACAACACATGAACTAAACTTGCAAGAAGTGCCTCTTTACATACCTTTGTAATGTCCGGATTAGACTGTGTCAGTGCTATCTCCTGAGGCAGTTCCCATAGACCACCCAGGAAAGTCAACCACTGCCTAATGCAGGTGAAGTTGGTTGATTTAAGAACAGAGAGCACTGCAATTGTGTCTTCACTGTAACAGCAAAATGTTTATTTAGAATACTGTTTAAAACTCTAAAAATGAAATATAAATATTTGGTTTCTGTAGCCCATGGCCCCTTAGGGATATTTTCACCCGCTGTCCTTAGTGCCAGTAGTTGCTTGCAATGTAGGACCTGGTCCAGTTTGCACACAGGGACCCAAGCAGCTCACCAGCTTCAGCAAGGGACTTCTGTCCTTGAGCACCAGATTAAAACTAAAATTGTCCTAGTTAAGCCTGGACATTTTGCTGTAAATAAAGAGACTCAATTTACTTATTCAAGTCAAATTTCCAAATGTCTAAATCGTACTGAGATGTAATGTAGGTGTTTCTGAAACTCATGTGTATGTTTTCTGTGTAACTTAGATAAGGTCAGGGGTCAGAGTATGTGAGTAGAAAGGAAACTTTTACTTACATTTCTCTGATAAATAAATTATCTAGTGAAGGTGCTGAATCTTTGTATTCCTAACACACACGTCATAGTAAGAACAGGGCTCTGGGCTTTAGACTTTGATGCAGAGACCTAGGTCTCTTTTAATTTGTTATTATATTAATAAAAAATTGCACTACTGCCTCCATAGCCTTATAAAAGTCCTCAGTAGTGCCTAGAAGAGGTGACTGCTTGGAATCTGTCCCTAGATGCCAACTGCCAATGCTTGCATGCAACTGTTTTGTGCACATAAACATCATGACAACTACCATGAACAATTACTCCTTTATCTGGAGTCAATGCAAAATAAAAATCTATTTGGAAGTTAAGCCTCTGTCTTATTCACATGGTAGAAAAATAATAACCTCCAACTTTGTGAAGTGAATCAACTTCACTTTAAATATCATTGTCTCTGAGGTAGTTTTCATGCTAAGTGCATTTGTGTAGAGGTGAGAGTTTGGTTTGGAGGTTGTAGATTTAGCTCTGTTCTGCTGGATAAGAGTTGGCCTTCTTCAAAGTACCAGAATTGTGAGAAGAAATTTCCCTGATATTTGGGCCACTGCGTAGAGCCCTCCTTCCTCTCTTAGCAAAAGATTAAGGACAAGACTAAGGGTCAGTGCCATAGACAGCAGGGCCCAGTTACTCTTCTATTTTCACCAGTCAACTTACACACAATTCTAGCAAAATTATTTGAACAGTTATTTAGTAATTCTTTGGAGTTAAGGAAATAATAATATAGGTATTTTCAAGATTATTAATACATGGAAATATCAATATACAAATATTGATATTGATATTGATATGAAAATAAGGTAGGGTTTTATTTCCCTTGCTTGGAGATGTGAAAACATCCTACCACACAGTCAGGTGATCCTGGAGTCACGTGATGCTGTGCTGAACGATGACTATGGTGGCCACAGAATCACTTGAAAATGACAGGGAGACTACAAGGCCCTGAACAGATTAGACCACCACTGCCTCACACAAACACATAATCAGTCTATCTACAAATCGCTTCCAGATTCCTCTAAATGTATTCTTTCCCAGAGTAAATAATTTCTTTCATTTTCATATTAAATGTAGAAACAATAACCCAAACACCACTGTAAACAATCTAATTAGCCACCTTTATATTCCTGAAACAGATTTCTGAGGCTGATTTTGTATATAAATCATTCTCTGTAAACATTCTGCTTTGGGAATCAATAAATATTTGTTCAATTGAATCTGATTTTGTAGATTATAATATGCCTTTTGAAATTTCCACTGTTTTACAAATATTTTAATTGATTTAAGTTGTCATAAAATTATGACATAAAAGTGGTAGTTCTTGAAATTCAAGCAGCAATGAAGGCTTTTTGCAGTTATGACAATGGAGCTGCACGTACTTACTTGAGTAACTGTGTGTGTCTGCGCTTGTACAGGGATGGAAGCATGAGGGTGAGACCCTGCCTCAGTTCCTCTTTCAGTAAATTTCAAAGACAAAAGTGATAAGGCTTTTTCTTTCTTGTTTTGGTGGGATTCTGAGTACTAACGTACAGAAATGGCTAAAATAGAAGGAACATGAACTCTGATCTGAAGTAGACCAGAATTTCAATACCAGCACAATCACTTATTTTTATTACATTAAGCAAATTACTAGAACTTTAATCTTCACGTTTCCAATTTGTAAAACAAGGACCATTCTGCCTTTCAGAGAAAGTTGTATTAAAGATCGACAACACACAGCCCAGTGCCTGACTTGGAGGAGGACTTAGGAAGTGCCTACATTGGAAATTTTAGGAAAAAAAATGGAAGTTAACATGCTAAACAAAATTTAATTTTACTCAAGTGATTCAAAAAGCATTTCAGGTGCTTAAATTTTTTTAAAAACATTGACATTGACATTTATTTTTAATATACTATAGTCTTTTTTTCTTGTCTCTTGTTTTCTTTTGTTACCTTTTTTTAAACAAACATTTAAAGAGAGTATAGCAATAATTAATATGACATTAGAAGCATTATGCATTTAGAAGACCAAAACGATAGGTGTTTCAAGCACTGTTTTAGTATTACACATTGCTGTCCTGTCTAGGTGCTTAGTTCACAGGTATCAGCATGTATAGATAGGGTGAGAATTCTACCCATTAAAGAAAACTATAAATAATTTTAATGAGAAGATACAACTGTACCCATCATGCTACCTCTAATACACACACACACACTGATGATGGGAATATAAAATCCTGCAGGACCAGGATTTAATACATTAACCCCTTCTACTACACAACCAGTAATATAAATCTAGTTTACATATATTTTTCTCTTTTGTAAATTTTACATAAATGAAATCATGTATGACCAACTTATTCAACTAGCATAAAGTCTTTCAGTGTTATCTATACTGTAATATATATATATGTATATACTTTGATTAATACACTATAGTTTTAAGTCCTAAATTATAAATCTGATTTTAAAAGAGAATGCCTAGAATATTACAGTTTTATAATTTTGAAAAATTATATATCGAAAACAACAAACAATGAGAGCATTACATTTCTCAAAATACATCTCTTTTCACTTAACTTCATGGTAAAGGACACCTTAGATTAGAAATCCTTAGAAATTTGTTACAATAGTTTGTTATAATCTTATGCAAATTAAAAATCATTCCTGAGGCTTAGTTTCTTCACGCATAAAGTGAAAGATTAAAACAGGTAGTTTTCCATATGTTTTTAAATCAACAAATTGTACTATTTTATTATCTTTATTGTATGATTTCCAAGAAAAACACAGATAAAAATAAAATCTTAGAATTAAAATGTTCTAACTATTGCCATGAGCTGCGACACAGTAGACAAAAAAAAGGATTCATTTACTTCCTATATTTTTCCTATAAAATCATGGTGGGAGGAGCAGAAATTAGGAAACATGAACAATGGTGAAATTGCCTAACTGAAAAAAAGGAAAACAAAGAAAGAAAAGTGTCATTAATCAAAATGGTCCTAGCTGAAACTTCTTGATAGAAGATTTGTCTCACACCTTCTTGGTCAAAGAATTAAAGGTCGTTGGTCCAACCTTTTCCACATGTGCCGCATTCCACCTATGCTAAAATCCTGCCTTTCCTGCTGAATCCAAAACTTCAGGAAATGACCCAGGGTGTAAAAAGAAGATACTTGTCTATTTTGCCTTCATTTCCTGAAAAAAACATTTAGATATGTGTCTAAGAGAAAAAAAAATACACATATGTATGTATTACAGCATTCTACTTTAAAAAAGAAAGTACAGGCAAAAAAAAAAAAAAAGAGTCTCATTCAATCACAAACACATTGCAGTCAGTAGCTATGCTTCTGACCACAAATCACAGTGAAAGCCAGCTTCTATCTATCTATGTAACCCATAAAATTCCTTTTTAACTCAATATTGTTAGAAACATTCTATCCCAGATTTGAAAGGATTTCCCTATTATTTTCTACCCCAAAAGATTAAGCATTAAATAATGACCCAAAAAATAGATAGCGCCTTGTTTGTTAAGGAGACCTGTCTTACACTTTCCTAACATTACAGCCAGATTTCACGGTCACAGGAAAACAAAACACACATAATGGAGTGGTTATTAATTCAATAAATCCAGCAGCTCTCGTGCTCTGGGCAAAAGGCAAAGTTAAAAGCAGCTGTTCATTGACGACATATGGGACATGGCCAGGGTGAGGTGGCTGCTTTAGCCCATCATCCAGCACTTTTAAGGCTGACTGCACTCAATTTCTTAGACAATCTACACACCATTTTCAGTTCCATAATTTATCCCAACAATACCCCAAGCACACAGATCGTAGGGGGAAAATGAAAGCAATTTACAGTATCGAGATGAAAGTAGCTGGCTGGATGGAGAAGACCTACTATGTAAATCATATCCACAACTTCAAGGAATGTTGACATAATATTCTGGAATTAATTTTTTCCAGCATTCCTATGTAGGTCACACAAAGGTAAATCTAGTTTCTCCTCCCTACCTCTTATATCTGGAGTTGTTTATCAATATGTTAAAGAGGAAATTGATTTTACCTCTCCCTTCTACAGGGACAATAAGAACCTTATGTATAAAACTTACCAATAACAATGAAAGGAATCAGTTGAAACATTAGTGTGCAATTTTTATATATGGCTCCCAGTTAAAGGTCATAGGAAGAAAGCAATAAAAAAGCAGCAGCAAGAATAGCATTCTATTTGAAATAGTAGTCTGGATTATTGTAAACTAATCTCATTATGTCTTTCTTTAAAATATGTCCCTAAAACTTGCCTCCAATTCATACCAGCAAACTGTACTGATGACAAATACCTTACTATACAACATTTTAAGGAATGAAATTTGTAGTTATACCACATGTATTTCATGTAGGAATCTTTTCATACTCTAATATGAATAGTGTGTGTTATCTTCCCCCAAAACTAGGTGACTAATTATTTCAATATCCCCCTCCATTCTGCTCTTCTCTTTTCTTTCTTAATCTTCTTGGGTTGATTGAAGCAGGACAAGGGTGACCAGTTACAAGGTGATGAGAAATGCAGCAAGAAAGTCAGTGTAGCTAGTGTCTCGGGACAAAAGGTAATAAGCAAAACCCAGGACATGTAAGAGCATTCTCGGAACCTTTAGAAATACTGGGAAGGAATTCAGATTTGGGGAGTGTATGCAGATCAAGGGATCATGCCTTTTAGATGTAAAGGAAATGTAGACTCTTAGACCTGAAAGACTGAACAATATATTCACTGAAAACTGTGCTTGCTCTGTAAATAAAATAAGCAGCACCCTCAGACTTTTCATGTCTCAGTGTGAGTTGCTCATTGTAGAGAAGTTGGAAAATATAAAAGCCGAGAGTTACTCTTAGCCTTAACAGTTAGGAATGACTTCTGTTTCTAGTTCGTGTTATGTTCCCTATTGTTTATGGATGAATTATATGATTTTTTATTTTATAAAGAGAGTACAAAATAGTATTAAAACAGAAAAGTTACAAGTGATACACTGAATTATTTGTTTTTGTCTTTTATGTCTGGGTTCATTTCTAACATAAATTTATAAGAAATATTTTTATATTAATAATCCTTAATCTTTATGGAACATGTATTTTGAAGGTTTCTACATTTTCCATTTGGTTTTTCATATTTGTGCTAAGTATTTACTAAACTTTATTTTATTTATTCTTCACAAAAACACTTGTGTGGTAGCTATTATGTAATAATAATAGCCATTGCTATGGCTATTTTACAGATTGGAAAATTCAGGCATGTAGAGGTATCCATAGAGCATAACACAGGGATCCAACAACTGATCCCATGTTTTTCTACTGTAAATTTGTACTTTAGCAGAAGAATGCCCACCTGTGCACCCCACTACCTGCACCTGGGTGGGCACAGGAAGCAAACTCTGTGTCTACCCACTTGATATAATGAATAGCAAGGAGTGTTCATGTGTGAAAAAGTGTCACATTCGGGATTTTTAATACACATAATGCTCTACCAGATTTTGCATGCGTTTATCTGAGCATCACAGAGAGTAAAATATGCTATGCTTTTGTTATGAAAAATGTGTTTTATCATAATGGAATGTGGATGTGACTCACAGTAGCTACACCTTGGGAAAGCAAACCCATTCACCCACTTGGAAGACAAGCAGCAAGGTGTATACAGGAATGCCAAAGCCTCCACAGGTGAGTTTTACCCAGGAAAATGCTCACTGTTAAATTTCTATGCATTTAGAATTTATTTACAAAGATGTTTTCTCTTCATTTTTCTAGTAGAAGTAGCGCAATTCAGTACAATGGCACGTGAAAAAAACAGATTTGCAAATTTTGGAAGTGGTTAAAAGTGAACCATCACATTACTCATGAATGAATGATAAAGACGATAATGACTTTGACTTTGGCAATGTGAGCCAAGATTCCTGACAGTAAAATAGAGCAGGAATTGGCCAATAACAGACACAGAACATGAAGACTTCCCAGATGATGAGGAAAACAGTAATGTGAGTATATATTTGACTACTCAAAATGGTCATGCAACCAAATGTAGTAATCCCATGTTAAAACTAAGTCTACAAATGTAGTGAGGATCTTAGCAGAGGTAAAATTTATTGGCTAGAATGCCAGCACTGCCATTCAATGTTCAGAACTGCAACAAATGAAATGTTACAAGACGTTCTGAAATACGCAAATGTCGAAATTGAAATAAAATGTTCTATATACACCAGTAGCCATATTAAAAAAGTATTTATTATAAAAAATTGGGGGGGAAACCTACTTGGGCCCCCCTCCTGTCCCTCTCTTGGACAGGAGCTTTCTTTCTCTCAATAAATATATTCTGCTCTATCTATTTATCTATTTATCTATCTATCTATCTATTTATCTATATTAACTAGTTGAGTTGAAAGCATTCATAGTTCTGCTGTACTTCAACAGGTATTTCCTGTGTTAGTCACAGGGCTGTAAAACTTTTATGAGAAAGAGATGGGTGTGGGCTTGAGGATTGTAGAATAACAATGACTCTAAGAAGATTTGGTTTCCTTCGAAACTGAGTTGTGATGCCAAAACCAGTGGCCAAGGAAAAGAACTGATAATCTAATTGCTATCTGCTCATTGTTTGAGGTATTTGGGAGGAACTATCAAACAGTTTTACACCCCATTTGAACACATAACTATTGACGAACATCTCTTAGCATTTCACAGCCTTTGTAGATTCAGGCAGTATATGCAAAAAAAAAAAAACCATAAAAATTTATGCCTTTGTAGGTGCAGAGAGTTATCATGCTTTCAATTTGTAAATTTATCCTAGAATTTAGCCACCAGTTCCTTATTCTTATAGTAATAAATGGACTGATATTGTGAGCTGACTTAGGCCACCATCTCTTAAATTAATTAGAATGTGACATTGAATAATTGATTTACCAGTTTCTAATTGTTGTCACATTTGCTAACAGAGTACAAGTTGACCAGCCTAAGAACTGTGTGCAGGAACAAAGCAGAAGTTCCAAGTGAGTTATAATTTCAAAACAAAGACTTGTAAAGTACAATCCTTGAATTTCAGAAAGATGTAACACTAGCCTTATATATGCCAAGGAAAACAAACTGGCACTGCTGATGTCAACACTGCACTGTGATAGAACTATTAATGGGGAAATCTTAACAAACAGAAGCCTGAGATGGCAACTGTCTACAACAGAACCGAAGAATGGATGTTGTTGATAAGTTATGCGGCAACTATGGTGTCACTGAAAATATAAAGTGTTGGCCAATAACTGTATTTTGCTCAATTCTATACATTTCTGGCATAGTTTGATTGTTTCCAAAGAAAATAACAAGCACAAAACACCATGGACAAGATTTCTTAGAGGACTGGAACTGGAACTCATACGAGGTCATTCGTTGCATGGGAAAAACAAAATGCTTCTGCCCAGAGAGCTACACTAAAAAGAAAACTGTGGATCACACTAGTGAGCTCACAGATGATTGGGCTTTAGGCATAGCATCACATGGCCCTATTATGACAATAAGAAAACCAAAAAGATGTCAACTACGCCCTACAAAAAAAAGGACAGGCAAACAAACATACGTGCTATCAGTGAAATCTATACTTGTGTATGTATCAGGCAGTTTTCATGTGTAAAGACAGCCTTGGGTATGACAGCTGGAACATAGAATGCTTCTGGGATAGACTTTTGTTGGTGTTTACATTTTAGTTCACATAAGTTTTTATTACTGTTGTTATCTTTTAATTTTTTAAGCAACAAAAATAATGTGAAAATACCGATGTGTATTCAAAGCAGTCATTATGTATTTGATAGTTTATCTTACTGATATCTTGTTTTCCTGCTAACTACAGATTTTACAGCACAGAAGGAAGCTCCTAACAAAACAGGAAGACAAGAGGAACAACAGGACTGGTCTGCCACATGGGAAAGGAAAGCTCAACACACGTGCTGACAGGGAAAATGAGGTGGTGCATGAAACAGGCCATTATCACGTGTAGAGACAGCCTTGGTCGTGACCACTGAAGCAAAGATTGTTTTGTTGTAGAGTATTATTGCTATTTTCATTGTAGTTCATATAGAAACTTTATTTCTGGTGTTACCTATTATGTTTTTGTGAGAAAGTACACAGGCGATGTAAAAAATGTTGGTGTTTGTTTTAAATATACATAGCAAGAATTTAATATTTTACTTTAATGTATATTTTATGTCCCTGTTAACTGAATATTGAATAATATAATAAGAACCTCCTGGCAAAGCAGCAAGACCAGTGGGATGTTGAGTATGCCCTACATAAAGGCTAGGAAGTAAAACATATATGCTAATAGTGTAAGCTACACTTGTACTTGGAAAGTACTGTTGCATACAGACTGGCTTAGGTGTTATAATGGAAGTAAAACTTATTCTGTACAGCTCTACTGATATTTTGATTCTAAGAATTTATATTTCTGGTTTTTAAAATTATGTATACCAAAAAAATAATCAATGTTGAAAATTTTGATGCTTTTTAATAAACACCCAATAATATTAAAAACTCAAAAGTTTTTGTCATTTTTCCTGCTAAACTCTCATTGTTTAATATAATATAACTCATAAAATTAAAATTAATGTTTCATCAATAGAAATATTCTAAAAAATAAGTATGTTATACATCACTGCAATGAAGTTCTATGACAAAGTCAGTGCTGTGCCCCTTGTTGAAGCTCATACCTAATCTATGACAGAGAAATGTCTCAGTTTCCTTGTTGCTGTGACAAAATACATGGCACTATAACTCAAAGGATGAGAGCCTTGCTTCAGATTTCAGTTTACAAGTATCAGCCCATGTGTGGTCTAGAACTTGGTAGAGGGGCATAGTGAATGAAAGCAGAATGATTAGGGGTGGCCAGGAAACTGAGAAAGAAAAGATGAGCCAGAATGGGCATGTGCCTCTTCAGGTCACAGCCCCTTGGCCAGCCATGTTTCTGAGCTCTTGAGGTTCTCTAGAGACATCCAGATAGAGGCCAGAACAAGTAGCCTGCTAAGTGAAACGTGCCTCTTTCTACATGAGTGCTCTTGGTCACTGGGTGTGCTATTATGTCAGGTGTTTTCAGATCTTCATGTATTCATCTACCAATCTTATGAATTGTTTTCTTTCCTTTTAGTTTTGTGCCTGGAAAGATTTATTTATGCTGTGGTTATATACATATTTATTTCCACTTTTCTAGTTTTTCTATTTCTTTCTTTGCATCTTATTAACTTATAATAGATTTTAGCATATGATGCTAAGACCGACTGGGTGTGGTGGCCCCCACCTGTAATCTTAGTGCTTGGAAGGCTGAAAATGGGAGAATCACTATGAGTCCGATCTACATAGTGGGACCCTATAGACCCCATAGACCCTGTTCTAATTACAGAAAAACATACTTAGACTTTTTTGTCTCTCTAAAATATACTTTATTATTGTAGCTTACTAATTTGCCTAAGATAATTTATTTAATACTCTTTTTCCTTGCACTTAAATATTCTAACACATCAACATACATTATTTGGCAAGTTTTGTATTTAGTATTAATTGGATGATGAGACAGGACAAAGCAAATCAATTTCATCTGTGTTTTCAATTATTTTCAGATGTTATTCACCTTTATTTTTCATATAAACTTTGTATTTTTAAAACATTAGAAAGCTTTTGATATCTGGAAAGAAATTGCATTTTTAAAAATTAATTTAAAAGTATCTGTGGCTTCGATCAAATGTTGTTCTTTATAATTCAAGGGGCTGGGGAGATAGTTCAGTGGAATAAGTGCTTGTCTGGCAAGCACAAGGTCCTGAATTTGATCCCTGGTACCACCAAAAAAATATCTTGTTGTATAACCTGACAATTCATAAATCAGTAATTGTCTTTGCTTTTAATTACTTTAGTGTGAGTTCTTAAATTCTTTAAAGAACTAAATAAATTATATTTTCTATGAAGCTTTGTTTTTTGCTCAAATCAAAGGATAAATGAATATAGGCAGGATTCTTATTTAGTAAGTTCTAATTTTTTCTTAAAATTCACAGACAAATTTGTAATCTAGGGAAGATTTTCTTTGCAAATACAATATTCGAGACTGTACTTCTTAAGTACAATAATACAGTGACTTATTTAAAGCTTTAAAATTATTTTCTTGGTTATAGAACTTAAAAGTGACTATGCTATTATTAGAGACCCATTATATGTCTCAGAAACAGAATGTTCATTTGGAGTCTAAGGTGATGATTTTTTATATCTAAGCTGAATTTGTGATATATGTTGGACCCCATTCTAAGAATTACACTTATTTAACTCATTAAATTTTGTGGTTTCCTAAATAGGAACTTCTACATGCTTCCGTTGGTTAATGAATAATTTCTTTACCAGCCCATGGCTAAGAAGTGGTAGAGCTAGGATTTGAATCCATGCATTGTGATGTCAGAGCCAGTGCTTTTAACTCTGTTTCTATACTTGCCACCTGGAGAGTCAGAGTCCAGCAGAGAAGGTCGGTTTGCAGAGTTAAGACTCCAGCTATGTGACAAGTGCCAGCAATGAGTGACATGACGAGCACCAAAAGGAATGCATAATCCCCTGAGAAAGTCAGGAATGCTTTCATGGATGAAGTAACTGTGAACTGGGTAACAAAGCCTGAGTAGGTACCTCCATGTGTAAGAGAAAAAAAGACATGTCTTAAGCAGAGCAAACAATACATGTAAAAGTATGAGGTAAGAAAAACACGGCTCATCAGGGAATAACCACAACACAGCACACTCCTGAAACAGGGCAGGGGACAGAACCAGCAGCCTGGATGGTGTGCTGCCTCCATGTGCCACTCTGAGTCCTTTAGGAATCTTGCTGGGATGTGAGAAAGTTTTTAACTGATATTCAATTTTGTCTCCCTATAGAATGTCCTCCATTTACCTAGCTAAGTAACCACAAATTTGTAATTCTCTAGGAAGAATTCATTTCGTGTAGTGGTAAATGTTGAGTTGGAGAAAAGAATATGCTCTTTCACTTTAAATTCTAATAGCTTTCATCGTGATTTTTATTGTGGTCATACTAGTTCAAATAGCAACATTGCTTACCAAGTCCACCCATCCAGACACAACAAATAATTTCACTGTCCCACTAACCCAGGCTGTAAGAAATCACTTGCATTCATTATCCTATCAGTGAAGAAGTGATATTTGAAAACAATGAGACTTATTCAAAACTAAGAATTGATCTACATTAATCAGGAGTGTATGACAGAACGGTACCTGATATTAGCAGCCTCCATACTGTAGAAGAATAACTCTCAGAGTAATGTGGAAAATTAGGACCAAGAAACACGGCTTATGTTAGCTGGCCCCCCATCTACTCAAGATACAGGTCCACGGTGAACTTGGGGGATGACTGCCATTGCTTGACCAGTTTGTTCTCTGTGAAAGCCTGGGAGATGGTTTTCTCTCTAGGTAAGGCTATACTTTCAGGGATCATTTGTATAGTATGTTTTCTTTCTAGGTGACTCTCCTTAGGGGTAAAACTAAAAAAAAATCTGTATATGCAAAATAGTTACGATAGATATACAGCTACTTTTTCTTAATTCAATAAGAAGAAAGATTTGTACTAGTAGTGTTTGGACAGGATATCAGGTCTGCATCTTGTACTATGAATAACTACTACAAAACAGCAATATGCAGTGTATTAATTGTTGTAACTGTCCTACTAACCTGTTTTGAAACTGTCTCATTGTTATTTGTTTCTCAATAAAATTAATAAAAAAATAAAAAATGAAAAAGTAAACCGGTTTCTGTTCTAAGTGCTTTATGCTACTTACGTAATAATTTGTGGTATTAATGATTGTAATTTAGGCCTTCACACAGTACTACATCCTCAGACTTATTTATTGATTGATTTATATAGTTTTACTACATTTCTCAAGATAAGTTGGAACTGGATATCCTGCCTCTTTAGCCTCCTAGAGACTGAGATTAAAAGCTTGTGCCATTATGAATGAGTGTTCATTTTATCATTAGTAAACTGTTGAGGTAGCTATTATCATATTACATGTTAGAGAGCTAAAAGCAGAAGGTCTTTGTCATCAACCTCATGGATGAGTATAGTACAAACTCAGTAACACTTTTCCCTCCAGTGTGTAGTAATGTAGGTATCAAAGCATAATTTAAAACGTTTTTGTCAAAGATCTTATAACATACTTTGAGTCTAGATGATTAAAGAGTGTTGCTTTCTAATACTACAAAGGATACTTAACAAACTACACCAAAACAGTAATATGTTAGTCACATAGAAATCTCCTGGTTTGTTTGTCTAACAGTCCTGGAGACAGAAATTTGGGCCTCATACTTGCTGGGAAAAATGTTGTGCCATTGTGTACTACCCTAGCCAACCAGTGCCTTGTTATGTGGAGAGGTTGCTCTAACTGGTCACTGAATTTCTAGCCAAAGTAAATTGTCATTACCAAATCTGACAGGCAGCCAAAGTGGCTCTATTGCCTAAAGGAATTATGACAAACAAAAGGATTTTATTTAAATTAAAGCTAGGGAGATGGCTTTCTAGGTAGACGTGGGATATTTAAAATTAATTTCATGCCATGGTTTAATTACTAATGAATTTGCTCTTTCAGAGTCTGATGACAAAGATCATACCTATCTAATTGCACTGAGAATATTAGTCTTTGAATTAGTTAATTAAGAATATTACAAAATCAGTTTTAATTTATTATTAATATCAATGTGTAAATATTTTTTAAAAATTAATCATCTCCTTACCCCCACCCAAAAATATTTTGGGAAAGGAATCAAGCAAATTTAGCAATAATATAGTGTCTAGGTTCAAATTCTGCTGAATTTTATTAACAAGTCATTTATTATTGCATATCATTTCTCTGAGGATCGCTGCTCTCATAATTATGTGGGGTATCTACCTAGTTGATGTGTTGTGAGGATCAACTGAGATAATGTTTAAGACAATCTTTTAAAATCTAACTATGATAAGTCCTAAATACTGCAATTGTTATTACAGCAAGGTGTGGGTTTTTCTGTCTCATACATGGGAATACATAAAAATTCAGATTTTTATCTTTTAGGTACAAGAATCCTCAGGACTTCAGGAAACTAAACAAAGGTAAGTTTTACATGTTTCCTCAGTTGTGAACTAACTTTACTTCTCTAACAAACCAAAGTACAAAACCTATTTTGTGAGGTAGTCAAGCTGGAGGACAGCCGTTAGACAACTGCAAGAATCTGCTAATTGCTTCATTTTACAGGTGAGTTGGACCTTAATCATGAAAAGGTCATAGAGAAGGGCCAGTGAGATAGCTCAGCAGACTAAAAACCTGCTTAGGCAAGTACAGGTACAGGGGTTCGATTTCTGGCACCACATGCCTTGCTGGGCCCAACCCCAGGCATGCTGAGCCTGTGACTGAGACCAGGTATGGTACTGCATGTCTTTAATCCCAGGGTTGGAGATGTTGCAAACAGAAGGATCACTATGAATTTGAGCTGTGCAGTGAAACCCTTTACCAAATACATAATTTTTTAAAAAAAAAATTAAGTGGTCATGGATACTTTAGTGAAGATCCTAGAAACCTTGGGCAGATGTGTTATTTTCATTGAGTCCCGTCTGTTGTGGTGTGCCTAGCTGTCCATCAAAGCTTCATGTAGTCATAGGTGGTGATTTTTGGAGGTTGTGCCCCTTTAGCAAGATGTTCTTCTCCTGGACTAGCTGAGTGGTTCTGTCCCCTACTCTTTATGCAGGGACTGCAGCTGCAGAGTTTCACCCCAGGCCTGTATGTCAGGCCTGAGCTGATTCTGAAGGGGACAAGGGGGAATAGGGGAGAGGGTGAGCTCTCCCACACATCACAGGCCTGGGCTCGGGCTGGATATGGGGGTACCGAGAACATGGGCAAAACACTCGGCGGGCGTGGGGGGACTGTGGAGGGGGGTGTCCCAAGGGCTTGGAAGAGGGTCTCACACTGCACCTGGGTTTGGACTGGACAGGTCCCGTGGGCCTGGAATTTGTTAATTTTTAGCTTTATAGGCAAAACCATGCAGGCACCCTTTAATAAACACACTTACAAGTGGTGTATTTTAGCTCATATCTTTATAAATTTAAAAAATACAAAATTAGAAAGAACAATTTATTATGCTGAAATTTTCATAGATTTTAAGGGTGACTTGCAGTCTTGGCTTTCATCCTTCCCAACCTTCTTTTGCTCATACTGGACCATAATCCGTGAGCAATCTGCACACCTAGCAACTCACAAGAGACTCCGCAGCTTGGTGCGGATTGTGTGATCAGTATACCTGGACAGTTTCTGAGGTGAATGACTTTTCCACAGGGTTCAGAACCACGAATGAACTTCAAATTTTGGTTCCTCTTCTTGTGTTTTCGTGAGCTATACTTGTTCTTCTGGAGAAGATTCCTGAAGCAGAAGAGAGCATTTCTATTTAATGGCCAACTGAGGGAAGTTAGCAGAGTGGTAAGCAGCAGAGAAAGAGCCTCTCTGAGAGTTACCAACCAGACACTGGAACATAGCAACATGAGGAAGGTAAGAAGAGAAGTGGGTCCCCTGGACCCAGGAAGGATCTGAGGTGAGAATTGAAGCTCACAAGAAGAGAAAAGAGAGAAACTTCAACAAAGAAGGAGATAGCTGACTGAGCCTTCTCCCTGAGTCAGAAGTCTCTGCTGGGGCGGGGTGGTTCAAACCTGCAAACACATGGTGACTGCTGGCAACAAAAGAGGCCTGTACAGAGGCTGCACTGCCTGGGGTGAGTGCTGAGGGCTTGGCCTGCCACAGCCAGAAAGTGATTGGCCAGGAGTCATCTTGGAGAGCAGCTACCTGAGCTCAGAACTTGGGACAGATACTGGTTCCATCTACAAGCTCCCAGCTGATTTCAAACCTGCAGATGGTACACTAACTGCTGTAGGCTACTTGGACCCCAGAGACAGACTACAGCTTGAACTTCAAGGGAAATAAAGGTGCAGGCTCACTGACATTATCTATTATTCAGCCGTAAAGCTAGTATTGGCCTTTTGTGATAAATAAACACAGATCTGAACTCTGTCTCCACAGATGGTCAACCAGGAACATTAGAGACAAATCTGGAAGTGGACTTCTTTTTCTTTTTCCCCCTCCTTCTCTTCCTCCTCTTTCCTCCTCCTCCTCCTTTTCTCTCTCTCCTCTCCTCTCTCTCTCTCTCTTTCTCTCTCTCTCTCTCTCTCTCTCTCTCTCTCTCTCTC
>NDGN011546994.1:5946-21013 GCA_002564285.1 Tympanoctomys barrerae | reverse complement strand
GAGAAATGCTGGTGTAAACACTGAGAAAGAAAAGACTAAAGGCTGGTTACAAAGCCTCCAAAAGTCAAGTGGTGTCCAATTCTTTGCTTTCTGCTAAACTGATGAGGACTTAATTAACAGCTGAGAGATCATTTAAAATAATGTTTGAAAATAGATATAGAGGGAATTTAAGGCAAATGACATGGAAACAGCTTAGTGACTCACCTAAAATAGCAGCATTGTTTCATGAGTGATGTGAACAAAATGCCTCCCTGCTCACATTATTTAAAAGAAAACCAAAAATTTTTGAATAAAATTAGTACTAAACCTCATCTTATTCCAGCAAAAAAGGAAGATGCATACAGATACAGGAACTAAAACAGGTAAAATGCTCTACCTATCTCATTCAGAGATACAATTCCACCAAAACGCTACTTAGCTACTTGATATTTATTAAAATTTGTAATACATCGGGGGAGTTTTTTGTGTGTACTGCAAATCATGGTACAGTAATAATAAATGCAGAGCTTTACTTTGCATATTCAGAGATTTTTAGACTTAGGGAATTTTCATTTCAATATATAAATGTATTCTGGGAACAAACTATACCAGGATGTTGAATAAAAGACTTGAAAATATATAAACTAAGACCATTTTAAGGAGAAGTGGGATAGAAACACAAACCTTAGTAAAAAAGACAAAGCAGGCTTTCTGCAAGGGAAAGGAGCTTGGTGTTTTTAAGTGGATGATAGCAGGTATCAAATCACTATGCTAATTATATTCCTCTTCACACACTTAAGGAATGATGTAATGGTTTTATTTTAAGATGTCAATATTTACATTATTCTGGAAATTATATTCTTTGCAGCTCTTTAC
Organism: Tympanoctomys barrerae; assembly: GCA_002564285.1. Taxonomy (NCBI): domain Eukaryota; kingdom Metazoa; phylum Chordata; class Mammalia; order Rodentia; family Octodontidae; genus Tympanoctomys; species Tympanoctomys barrerae. The sequence continues at coordinate 20,158 of NDGN011546994.1, read as the reverse complement.
ACTTGCTGTAGAAATGTTGGTTTGGAAATGCGCTTGGGAGTACATAGTTTTTCAAAAATTATTTTGTGGGTGCTCAGGCAAAATGGTTTGAAGGCCACTGACTTAGAGGAATGCAAACCCCTTGAATCTCCAAACCTCCCCGACACCCTCACCCGAGGAGCTGCAGCCCACATCTGGGGACCTGGCCTGTTGTCTCATTGTGTCCTCATGGTGACCCGGTGAGGCCAGTTCTGTTACTGCCCTGGAGAACAGAGGAGGCTCAGCAAAAGGACAGTTTGCCCAGGTCCTGCTGCTGAAAGTTGTAACCCCAGGCAGCTCTGGGTTTGAATCTTGTTGGAAGCCAAGATGCAAACACTCTCAGCTCCGCAGTGCACCGCTTTGCCATTCAGCAACCCCACATGCACCGCAAAGGCTCAGATCTCCAACCTCTCCAGTTGGAGTAGTTGAGTAAGTTGCCTACCTTTTATGACCTTCAGGTGCTGCATCTGTGAGATGAGTTAACAGTACCCATCTCACGGTGTAGCAGTCACACAATGCCTTGTAATGGGCTTGCACTCCAACAGAGGGTCCCTGCCTCCTCCATGGGGTCAGAGCATCTTTCATTAGCCAGGGCCACAGGGCCTTGGGGCTAGAGCTATGGGGAAGGATTCACTTCAAGATAAGCATGAAGGCTTCTACCTGGCTGGTCGGCAAGGCGCTGCTCACCAGCAGGGAGAGTTCTGGCTTGGTCCCTGAGCTGTCCCCCTCTCTCACTCGCAGTCTTCCTCTTTCTTTCTCTGCAGCTGGACCCACAGACTGTAGAAACCAAGAACTGGCACACAGATGTGATCGAGATGAATGGGGTGAGCCCAGGAGAGAGGAGATGCCTGAGCAGGGGTTGGGCAGCCCTTTGTACCCCTGGGTGCTGTGCTACCTCCACCTCCCTCAGCCCCACCCTGCTCCCCTCTCTGCCCCCCTGCTCCCCAGCTACAGGTGTTTATGGAATCCTGGGGGCTAGAGGTAGCCCGCTTGCAGTCCTGGGGAGGGAGACCCCTGTGTTTGGGGGGCATCCTCAGATACTTATGCCATGGGTGGCTTGTGCCTGCTGTATCTCCCGACCAGATCAAAGTGGAATTCTCCATGAAGTTCACCAGCCGGGACATGAGCCTGAAGAGGACCCCATCCAAAAAGCAGACTGGCGTCTTCGGGGTGAAGATCAGCGTGGTGACTAAGTAGGTGCTGCCTTGTGCTGGTGCTGGCACCCAGGTTTCTGTCAGTCCCTGCCCCCTGAGCCCCTGCACATGCAGGCACCTAATTGGCCTCACACAGACATGGCGTATACACACGCATGCATGCACGCACGCACGCACGCATGCACACACAGTAGTAGCAGATGGCCAGTTTGGAGGCTGAAAGTGGCCTTCAGGGCTGTGTTCTCTGGCTGACTCAGTGCTTCAGAAACAGGCGAGCCACCAACAGGCAAAGACGAGGGAAAAGCACAAACTGTTTGCTTCCTGCAGTAAACGGGAAGATTTGACAGTGCCTGAAGGCTCGTATTTGGCTTAGTAGCAGTACCCTGAGGTCTAAGGAGTGGCTGCCCCTTGGGAAAGGGCAGCATCATTCAGCTCATGCCACCCCTCTCTGCCCCTTCTCTCCGGGTCCTGAGCCAGCTCCCTCATACCTGTTGGACCCTTATGAGTACTTTTCTTCTTAAGGTGCTAGGGATTGAACCCAGGGCCTCACACGTGCCAGGCAAGTGTTCTACTACTGTGTTATGCCCCAACCCTCATAAGGATTTGACCCTCTCTTCTCTTCTTTCTTTTCTTTTCTCTTGATATTTTGAGACAGGATCTTGCTTTGCAGCCCAGGCTGGCCTGGAACTCACAGTGATCCTCCTGTCTCAGCCTCTCCAGTGCTGGGATTATAGGCATGCACCACCATACCCCACCAGGAGCATTTGATTTTGAGGGAGCATTCCTTCTCAAGAGCCATTAGGTTATCTCTCAGCACTTCCTCCTGCCTGCAGTCCTTGCTGTGCCTTGGCAGGCAGTGTGGGACTGGGGGTCTGCCCCTTCCTCAGCCCTATCCTTGCCCCAGCTCCTGACCCTAGAGGCTGGAGTTACCTTACCGTAGGCCCAGTTATGCTGGGGGTGGGGAGGGCTGTATAGCACACTCAGCACTGCAGAACTGTCTCTACCCAACCCTCGCATCCTCATCCCCAGGCGGGAGCGCTCCAAGGTGCCCTACATCGTGCGGCAGTGTGTGGAGGAGGTGGAGAAGAGAGGCATTGAGGAGGTCGGCATCTACCGGATATCAGGAGTGGCCACAGACATCCAGGCATTGAAGGCTGTCTTTGATGCCAGTGAGTCTGGGGGGCCTGGCCGGTTAGGGTGGGTGCCCAAGCAGACTGGTAGGAAAACCAGGAGGACCAGGTGGCCTTCTCCATGGAATCTGTGGCCTGCAGTCCACTACCACAGGAAAAAGACTGTTCATGAGTCACTGGGGCAAGCACGTGCTCTGTATTTTCTCGCATAATCTTGTCCCACTCTAATCTCTTATCTAGTGCTACCAATATGGAAATAGGTGGTGCTCAGAGAAACCAACTCATTTGCCCAGGGTTTTTCTACTTTGTAGGTTTAGAGCGTGGATTTAATTAAACTCAGCACTTTCTGACTCCAAAGTTGCATTCCCAGGGCCTAGGGGGCTTCAGGGCAACTACAGAGCATTGATCCTGGCTTGCGGGTTCAGGCTTCCACTGCTGTGGGCAGTGCTGCCTTTTGTAAACCTCTTGGTGGTGGGGCTCAGCCCTCCTACTTTCCTCTTCCCTCGTCCTGCTGCTCGGGCCGTAACAGCAGCAGTGTCCAGAGCTCAGGAAGCTTGAAGTGGCCCGTGATAAGTCCAGGTGAAAAGGGGCCTGGCAGGGAAGTCCAGATGGAAGACAGGATGGGGCCAGGAACACGCTGGCATGTGACTCCCCTGTGCGACCTGGAATCTGGAGCTTTGTCAGAGCATGATTTTAGGTGTAAAGAATGTACAGGGCCTTCCAAGGAGAGGCTTGGCAGTGGGAAGGTTCCAGTTGGAAGGAGGGTACGTGCCACGTGGTATGGATGTGGCGCAGAGACTCTGGATGACGAGTTGTACTTTCCTTGCCTTCTCTGGGAAGCCACAGCAGACAGGCCTCAGCCTGGCTCTCTGCTCCCTCTACCCCCAGCCAATGAAGCCAAGGCACAGAACCTGTGGCTACTCCCTACACCCTGCCTTTCCCAAGACAAGAGGCAGAGATGGGGCAGCTGGGGGTTGGCCTTGGGACAGATCTTGAAGCTGGGACAGGGCTGAGGGCTGGCTGCTATGGAGAAGGGGATGAGTCAGAGGCAAGCACAACCCCTGACCTAGCCCCCTCTCCTGTAGATAACAAGGACATCCTGCTAATGCTGAGCGACATGGACATCAACGCCATTGCCGGCACTCTCAAGCTGTACTTCCGGGAACTACCTGAGCCTCTCCTCACAGACCGACTTTACCCAGCCTTCATGGAGGGCATTGGTGAGGTTCCTATGGTCCTGGGTGCTGGACTGAAGGAAGAGGCCTCCCTGACAGAAGATCTGTGGCCTCTCTTGCCCATTGACCTGTTTAGGGTCCTGGCTGGCTGGGTGGCTGAGGGGCCCGAGGGTGAGATGTGGCCTGTTGGGTTATGGGTAGGGACTAGTCCCTTTCTCCCTGTTTCTCATGTCCCTAAGGGTGGCCTCTTTTTTTTCCTCCTTTCACACTGACTTGGTTGCTTAGAAATACAGGTTTTTAAGAAGACTGCCCAGAAGTGGGCCAGCCAAAGCTGGCTCCCCAGAACCAAAGAAGTAGCTCGAGTCAGGGGGTGCTGGGGCTTTCTGGAGCTGAGCTTTCCAGAACTGCTCAGCTCTCCTTGCCTCTGCTAGGGGTACAAGCCAGCAGGGCCAAATCCAGGGCTGGCGATCCCTCTTGCCTTTTCTTTACCTGGGGCAGGGAGGGCTTCAGTCCCCATAGAGTGAGGAACCCCAGAGCAAGCTGCTTGTTCCCATGCACCAGCATCTGAAGCAGGGAAAATGTTCCCTTCCCTGGCAGCATATGCCATCATTGGGGAGGCGCTGGGTGCAAAATCCAGTGAAGGAGTTGAAGGAAGATAACAAGGATGAGGTATGAGTTGTGGTGGGCCTTCCTGGAGGAGCTGGCTCCTAACAGGCCCCCCAGACCAGGCCCTCCAGGGCAGGAGCTGCTGCCCTTACTCCTGGCAGCCTGGGCTCTCTCACATGCACAGCCCTGGTGGCTCCAGCCAGGACTTCCCCGGGGAGCCAAGCCCCACCTGAGCCTCTTCTCTCCTCACAGCCCTGTCAGACCCTGCTGCCAAGGAAAACTGCATGATGCACCTGCTGCGCTCCCTGCCCGACCCCAACCTCATCACCTTTCTTTTCCTGCTGGAACACTTGAAAAGGTGAGGGGAGGACCGGGAGCTGATTCAGTCCCCACCTGCCTTGCTTCCTCAGCACCTCCTCAGGGTGCTGCCTTCTACTGGGCCACAGTGTGAGGGTTTGCTTTTCAATTTTGAACAGGATTTCGGTAAGCTGCTCAGTCTGGGTTTGAATTTGTGGTCTTCCTGCCTGAGCATCCCAAAGTACTGGGATTATAGGCCTGTGCCACCATGCCCAGTTTGCTTTTCAATTTCTTATATTCACATTCTTTTGTTTTGGGAAATATATGGGCTCTGATCCCAGTTGCTAGTATTGGCCATAAAGTCTCCAGAATGGCGGGGCTAGAGCAAGGGCCATAGATAAACTCTATGGTTATTGAGCTCTATCTTGTCAGTGGTTCATCTGATCAGTTTTATAATTTTGTGAGTTAAATAGATGGGGCAGAATCAGGTTATGTATAAATGTACCTACTAGGTTACAACATCAAATGTATTTGGTTTTGTGGGTCAGTCGAGAGCTCACCATATGCCTCTTTAACAAATGGGGAAATGGAGCCCCCAGGCCCAATAGGGATTTGGGTCATAGCTCTGTCCTTAGAGCGCACATCTTCCAACTCCTAAATGAAGACCCACCCTTGCTCCTTCCACAGTCAAGGAGAAACAGGAGCTGCTCAAGGCATCACCTGCCCATGGTTCAGAAGTGATGTCTTCTTCACTCACTTGTGAGCCCAGGACTAATCCCAGGCCTGAGTGGGACTGAGTTCCCTTAGACCCACTTGCCACCTGAGACCAGAGAGCCCAAGGGCTGCTGTGTGCTTTAGCACCCCCATCCTTGAGTCCAGGCTCCTGCTGCCTTAGCCAGGCCAGGCTTGGGAAGGCCAGTGGAGACCTCGATGCATCTACGTCTTATTTTTCCCATTATGAGACATTTTCCCTCTGGTTTGGCCACAACCAAAGCTCCAACTAATTCCCAAATAGTTTGGCAAGCTTCAAGGGAAGGACGCAGAGGAGGAGTGGGAAAGGAAAATTCATTAGGTTTTCCACCCTGGGAACTGGGCACAGTCTGTCCCCACATCTGGGCCCCGGGCTGGAGCCGTGTGCGTGTGTGTGTGTGTGTGTGTGTGTGTGTGTGTGTGTGTGTGTGTGTGTGGTGCCGGGAGGTTGGCCCGCAGCACAGCTGCCTACTGGCATCACAGTGTTTGCCTGTTTCCAGAGCAATTAGCAGGCACATCAGTGGCTCCTGCCCAGAGGGTGGGACTCGTGGTGTGGGAGCGAGTGGGGTGAGAGGCACTGCCCAGGATGGATGTCTCGGCCCCAAAAAACACTTCTTTGGGGAGGCCCTGCTTCTCAATGTGGTGGGTGATACTGAGCCTGAGCCTGCCTGGATACCAGCCACAGCTGGCATCTCCTGTTGCCACTCAGGGCAAATAAAAGAGCAGCTGGCCTGTTATGCAAGGAGCAGGGAAATCCAAAGGGAAGCAGCTCTGGGTCCCACGAGCAGGCCCTTCTGGAGCAGCAAGGAAGACAGCCCTGGACGCCGCCTGGGGTTAAAGCTATTCCTGCTGTAGTTTGCCAGGCAGAACCGTGGGTTCAGTGTGCAGCTGCCGCCAGACTCCAGGCCCTCCCCACCTTGTCACATCCACTCTTGACTCTTCTCTAGCCACTCCTTGCAGCTGGACAGCTGGATCATGGGTGTCATTGCTACTTTCTTGTTGCTGGGACAAAATATGCAACACCCACAAACTAAAGGAGGAAAGGTTTATTTTAGTTCAGTTTGCAGAGGGTTCAGTCCATAGCTGGCTGGCTCCAAGGCAGGGTGGATGGGCAGGCCGATGGGCGCGGCAGTGGAGAAACAGTGCCTGGCTCGACAGTCAGGAAGGGGCAAGGGCCCAAAGCAGGAGAGCTGCCTGCCAGGCTTCATCTCCCAGCATCGTACTTGGGCATAAAGGGTTAAGGACATGAGTTCCTGGGCACACTTCCAGGTTCACATCCCGGCTCTACAGAGCACTTGCTGTCTGTCCGTGGGCAAATCACGTGGCTTCTCTGTACTTTTGATTTTTCATCTCTGCACTGGGGATGACTAATAGTACTCATAGTACCTACCTCAAAGGACCTTAAACAAGTGTGTATGTTATTCCTGGGAAGTTCTCTAAACAGTAATGGTTTTGTCTCTAAGGCAAGGAAGTTGGAAGTGATAGCTGTCCTGGACTGGCAGCTTACCATTTGTTCAGGCAGCCTGTAGGCTGGAAATCTGTTACAGCATTGTAGCTGGGGCCATGGGCCCCTGGTTCAGCAGCATTTGTACCAGTGGGACTCTACTCTTCAGAAAGGAAGGCCCTCTGGCAGTTCCTATAGCTAAGACCAAGGGTCCCAGAGCTCCGAGTGGCTGCTGAGGAATGACTTTTGTTCTCCCTACCCTCCCTTGCAGGGTTGCTGAGAAGGAGCCCATCAACAAAATGTCACTTCACAACCTGGCCACTGTGTTTGGCCCCACGTTACTGAGACCCTCAGAAGTGGAGAGCAAAGCACATCTCACATCAGCTGCGGACATCTGGTCGCACGATGTCATGGCCCAGGTACTGTGAGCACTGCCCAGACCTGTGGGAGGAGAGTAGAGAGAATTCAGAATCCCTACACCCCTGCCCTCCTGAGCAGCTGAGTGGGATGCCACCCGGAGGGCAGGGCTAGGCACAATCTTGCCCCTCCCGGGTGGGAAATTGAGAGGGCCCAGAGAATGTCTGTCTCAGGTGCTAACTGCTTTCCTGGGAGGACCTTAGTCTCAGAAAGCAGCCCCAGGATGTAGGAAACTTCTAGGGCCTTATTACATTCATGAAAGCCCGGGGTTGCTTCCAGGAACAAAACAGGGTGGCCAAGCCAAAACCAACCTCAGCCCCTTTGTGACTAGGGTATGGGGAGTGGCCTAGCTCCACCACTCTGTCCTGTAGCGCCCTCTAGTGCTGCAGTGGGCTAACACCTGGGCTTCCAAGGGAAGTGTGGCCAGAGCCCACCTTGGGAGCATATCGGGGCCACACAAACTCTCAACAGATCAGATGAAGAGAGCTAGCAGGACAAAAAAGTCTATCCTGTCTCCCCACAGGTCCAGGTCCTCCTCTACTACCTGCAGCACCCCCCCATCTCCTTCGCAGAACTGAAGCGGAACACACTGTATTTCTCCACTGACGTGTAGCCTGCGGCTGGGGCAGCTGTAGGGGTGGTCAGACCCAGCCCCTCCAGCCAGGCCCAACACAGACTTGAAAGACTGCAACAGAAATTCCCCAGCCCAGCACTCCAGACTCCAAGGGAAGCCAACTTCCAGAAACTGGAATCTGTGCGTTTTTTGTGCCACCTTGTACAAAGCCAGCTGACCAGCCCCCAGCCTCGCCACCGAACCCTGGCTCCTGCCCTCTGTTCCTCTAGTTGTGTCTGATGCTCCATGCTATTCGGGGATTGTTTTATGTATATTTGTCATGCAAAAAAGGTAGTGACCAACCTGGTATGGGCACACAGGTGACCTGCTTTGTTCTTTCATTTCCCCCAAAGCTTTCTTTCTTCCTGAGTCCAGTCCAAAGGCTTTTATTTGGCACTATGTAATTGCTGCCAGTTTTTCCCCTCTTGGCCCAGATTGCAGCCTCCCCTCGGTGTCCTCCAGCCTCTCCTCTCTCCCAGCCTGCCACATGCATGTGCAGCCGCAGCTTTCGCTCCATCACCTGGGAAGTTCTGCAGAGGCCCAGGCGGTTGCGGCAGTGGTGGCCTCTCTGAGGCTGCTCCCCACTGCCCTCGGCCTCTCCCCACCCTGCACCTGTGGAAGCACACCTGCTTTGCCTTGCTGCCTGTGCAAATGTTGGACAAGGAGACAGATTCACACTAATCCTCAGCTTTTTAGCACAGAGCTGGAGAGCTGATTTCTGGGATTTTCCACTTGAGAATCTCCATTTCTGGGGTTTGTCTGTTCTGTCTCCTGCCTACCAGTGAGGCATCTTTGACTGTTTCTTCTACTGCTGAATTTTCAGTTTCTTTTCCCCTGGTGTTCTGTTTCCTTTGAGTTTGAAGACTCACAAGTGACCTGCTATCAAGAGAGCCAGAGGGTCAGAAAAGCATCTGGGGAAGGGGGCAGTCAGCCACAGCACACAGCCCTGGTGGCTGGAGTCACGGGGGAGCAGCTCTCAGCAGGGTTGCAGGGGCTTTCCTAGTGCAGCCGGGCTTCCTGGAGGGTGACTACTGTGGCTAAAGTAGGTGTCCAGACGCAAGCAGCCTCTGCCCTGGAGGTAAGTTACCTGGCACCTCACATACCTCGTGGTACTTTTGCCTTAGATTTTTCACTCTCTCCACAGCCAAGCACTGCCACGGGGCAGCCCCCACTGCCACGTGTGCTCCAGGGCCCGAGGAAGGAAGGCACAATCCACCAACTGATGTGGCACTTCCCTCGACCCATTTGCGGCCTTGTGTATGAGCTCAAAGTGCCCAAGTTAAGGGAGGATGAGGAATCACAGGCACCCACTGGCCTCTTTGGGGGCTGGGTTTCACTGGGCCTTTATTGTTGACACTGCTCCAGGGTAAGGGGATCAGCAGGTACCAATCCCAGCCTTGAGACCCATTGCTCTGTACTAGAAGGGAGCAAAATTTACTTCCAAAGCACCCTTTCCATACTGCACAGTAGTTGTCCACCCATGGCAATTAGCTTGAGAAGACAGACATACCACAGGGATGCGAGCCACAGCACAGCTCCCATTGCTTGTGCTCAGGGCTAAGTCCAAAGGACTTGCTGGCCCTAAAGCTGTCATGTTTGTTCGGCAAGAGGCAGGGCCCTTTCTCATCCTGTTTATACCTGTTGCCTTCAGAATGGTACACTCTACACGCTGGAAGAAAGTAATGCTTGAGACTAAAAAAAATGTTTACCACCCAGCTCACTGGTAGCAGCCTAGGAAGGTGCCCCATTTCCTGGGCCAGGGGGTGAAGAATGCCACTGAGTGTTAAGATTCCAGTGTCTGACCATTGCTGAAGTCTCTGCTCGACACTCAGGTGTTGGTGGTGGCGTGGAAGGCTCTTGCTTCCAAAAGATTGACAGTAGCAAATTAGAGGCCCAAAGAATACAGCTCAAAACGGGTGCCTCCTGCCTCCCCAAATGAGGAATGTTTACTCCTCAGCATTAGGTAGCTGTTGTAGCCCCTAGCTTGTTTCAGCAATATGTTAAGAGGAAGGCTGGAAGGGCTGAGATATACAGAAGGCTCATAATATTTATAAGTTCCACCCCAAGTGGAAAGGTTGGATGCCAGACCTGGACTAAGCCACACCAAGGAAATACCTGGTGGGTTCTCGCGAAAGACGGACTGTACAGCCCAGATCCCGTTACTGTGCCCAGCGGGGCAGCCTGTGCCAACCAGATGACAGGAAATAGGCTACAGGAACCCCAGGCATGCCTGTCTTTGCTAGGCAATGGCTAAGGTCTGCCAGTTTTTGCTGATAGAGGTAGGATGGGACCCTTCATTAATATTTGACTTTAACAAGTTGGTAAGGATATATTTTGTCTCTGTTCTGTTTCAATTTATGTAGATTATTATAAACTGATGTAAACCATGTGAGAGGAAAATGTTAATAAAAAAATGCAAAGCCCCAACATTTGCACAAAACTCAGGCCTGTGGTGTGGATGTTTGTAATCTCAGGAGTCCAGGAAAGACCACCAATGTAAATATTTGATCCTTCCAGCTGTAACCACATGTGTTTCCAAGAACTTACTCACCTATCAAACTGTTCCAAGTCTTTCCTTTGGCCTTTGGGGGCTGGGCCAAAGTGAGCCCAAGCCCTCTGCTTGCTCTTTTCAGGTCTCCAGGTCACCTGCCAGCCTACTGGTCTCACCATTTGCATTTGCGGCTAGTTCTCTTCAAAGGTCTCACCACAAACCTAGCCATCAGTGTTCCCTGAAGAGTTGGCAAGAAGTGTCTACTGGTTTTCTGTAAACTTTTCTCTGTATTCTCCTTGGAAGTGGCATGGCTCTGGGCAGCTGTCTAGTTTGTCTGCTTACTGGGGAAGGAAGCTGCATCCCCGAGGACCAACTTTCCCTTTGGGATTGCCAACAGGGTTAACATGGGCTGTCACCAGCATAAGCCACTGGACACTATATTTACTCTGGAGATCAGGAACAGATGTCTCTGAAAATTGCTGTTTGACTTATGAGCTCATACTGGCTCCCTGGTCATCTAAAACAGGAAGCTATTCATCTCTGGACTGACTAGTCAGTGTGGACAAGACATCGCTTATTGAACTGATGGCTACCAACTGGTTTCCAGGCTCATCTTTTGCCAAGCAATTGTTTGAGCAGCATTTCTTGTACTCCATCCCATGTACAAAAGTCTGGCTAGAAGACAAATGTCTGACTGTCCTTCCATCAAAACGGTCTTACGTATGGAGTATTTAGTGACAGCATAGGAAACACTCCTCAGTTTGTTCTCTGAGCTCTGCAGTGCTCTTATTGGCCTGGCAGTGCTGAAGGCTCATGTTTATGAGAATGGGACAGGAATCCTGTAGAATTTACCATAGAAGGATATGGGTCCTGTGTGCTAGCTCACGCTCATGCCAAGGAAACAGCAGGCACTGGCAGAAGGTGTTAGCCTGATTTGACATCATCACATACACAAATATATGCACTATTCTGTCTGGTTATGGGTTGGTGAGTCAGAAGATAAGAGATGAGAAGCAAAACAGTGAGTTATAGTAGGGAAAAAAAAAAAAAAAAACCACTTAAGGGAGTTAGAATGTGGCCCCTACCAAGCCTACTATCTGACCCCCCTGAAGAATTAAATCCTAAGGCATCAACCCCACAGTAAAAGCACCGCACAGTAGCAGAGCCCAACTAAAAAATATTTTGTTTTGGTTTTTACCTATGGCACACAATTGAACTCAACTGTTATTTTCAGTATAAGACCACAGGTCAAATAAAATAAAACCCACTAAAAGTAGAGAACGGGCCAGGGAGATGGCTCAGTGGAATAAGCACTTGCCCGGCAAGCACAGGGGCCTGAGTTCAATTCCTGGTTCTGCCAAAAAAAAAAAAAAAGTAGAGAACAAAGGTAGTAATAACAGCCTTTCCATGATGTCTGATCTTAGCCAGTAGCTTCTGGATGACCATAGTAGGACCCTTCACACATGTCCTCTGAGCTTGGACAAGAAACCAATGTGTGGTTCAACAAACTGCAAGCATCTTATCAACAAGCCCAGCCAGTTTGTTAGAAGAGGCCAGCAGGGGTTATGAAGGGAATATCAGGGTGTCCTAGAAAGCAGCTAGGATGGGCTTCTGGGAGTAAGGCCTGGCTGCTGTAATGGCCTGGTGATGATGACAGCATTCTACAAACCCTGAGAACCTAGCATTCCTAGACTTCTCAGGAGGTTCTTGTTCTTTCCTACTGGATTGTGTCATGCTACAAGCTACCAGCCACCATTTTTGAGAAATGTGGAGCTTGAAAATAAATACAAACCAACTTTTTAAACTGTAATATAAATATATTTTAACAAGGATGACAGAATATTAAACAAAAAGACATAACTGACTGGGTGGTGTAAGTTTACTCCGCCTTGTCCTGATAGGCACGGTAGATGTTTGCATGAAGTTCCAGGCAAAAGAGTTTCCTGGGCCTGTGTAATTATACACACTGCCACCTTCCTAGCCAGAGCAGCAAACAACTCAGAAGGCTGGATGCAGTCAAGGCTGAGCCTCTGTGGAACTTAATTGCTAACAGTCAATACACAGCCTCCTGCTCTATGGAGACAGTCTGACTTGGGCCATCCCCTGAAAGCCTGGAGGAACCCCAGAGCAGCAGAATGCGGCTTCTCTCAAGGCTAGAAGCACAGAGCAGCAGCCAGGCAGTTACTCAAAACACCAGCTCCATGAGGGAAACAAATGCCTTCAGTCCCAGAAGCAAGTGCCAAGTGGTACAGAAACTATCCTCCAAGAACAGATCTGATCCTGGGCTGGCATCCTTCCCTGCAGAGCAGTCTCTCACCGGAGGTAGTAATCGATTGCAGCAGAGAAAGCAGCAAAACCTCCACAACCAATGGCCCCAGCCTTTAAGCCAGCTGTAAAACAAACAGAAGTAACATTACCTTACCTGTAGTAACACACAGTGGGGTTAGGCTGCATTTACACAAAGTTTGTACAGTGGGCCTCTTCTTTTTAGAACAAGGTCCCTCAAACTTGGGACCTTGCACTTATGCCACTGAGCTATCTCCTGGCCCAGTGGGCCCTTAACATAGGAACTCATTTGGTTTGAGAGGATTGGCTGTAACTCAAATTGATTGTAGGTCAAAACACTGTTCCCATAAAAAATTCATGCAAACACCCATAATGCATTCCAAAACACCCCTAAACTAACCTTTTCATAATAAAAAGGATTGTATAATGTGCATGATTTACCAGAAACAAATTCATACTGCACTCATTCAAGCTGACACCTTTGGCTTTTTTGAAAGGAGTCCCCTTTCTTGAGAACATCAGGAATGTGGCCCTAGATCAACACGTATGCTTACATACACTTTGCTGGCATTGCAAGTCTTTGTTTACAACTGCACAAGTAGCAGGCATTTAGATCGTAACTCACAACTTTGGAGGTAAATTAAACTTTTAAAATTTCAGTCTTAACCCAAATTGTTCATAGGTGAGGCCAGTCATACCTTGAGAGCCCATGTAACCCACATGTACAGGAAACCAGCTTAAGCATTCTTGGTCATTCAACCAGTGATAGCTCCATGAGACTTCAACAACACAATTTATATATCTAAGCCAGTATGATGTATCTCACAGCACATTCACTTAACATTTTTCATTACAAAGAATTACTATTCCCAGTCTTATGGAAATGGCTCCTCACAGGCAGGAAACTAGCTAAGAGAACCAGCCCCTGGAATCCAATGAAAGCATATGGCCTTTTACCCTCATCTGTTTATGGAATAAATTCCTGGGAAGGTGATCAAAGCACGCCTGGAGGGAGCTGAGTTTCTCACAAAGACTCTGAAAAAACTGAGAATTGAGAAGACCAAAGAAAAGCCACTCTATAAATCACACATAGCCACGTGAGCAGCACAGACAGGTTTTAACAACACCAAATCATTCTGACTCTCAGAAGATGAGAGGCTTTTTGCCCTGAGTGAGTCCAGGTACTACTGCATGGAAAGAGACCCAGGAATAGACATTACTTCTAGAAAAGTCAACTCCCTGAAGTCCACACTACATTCTTTTCCTTTTTTACTGTATTTGGTACATGGTCTCACCATGCAGTTTGGACTTGTAGTGATCCTGTTTTCAGCCTCCCTAGTGGTGGGATTACAGGCACGCACTACCATACTCAGTCTGGGTGGCCAGCTCAGCAGGGCCAGCACAGCATGTGATGTCGAGGATTGAACCCAGGTTCCTGCACTTGCCTAAGCCCACCAGCCTACACTAGTCTTGAACATGCACACAAGGGAGAAGGGATAGGGATCAGTTTGTTTCTTTGTTGTTCATAGGTGATAATCTAACATTTCTAGGATAGCTGTACTTAGCTTTTTCTTTTTTCAGCTGTACTGGGGATTGAATCCAGGGCCCAACACATGCTAGGTAAACATGACCATCAACCCTGACCCAAAATCCTTTTGTTTCTTTTTTGTTTTGAGACAGGATCTTATTAAGTTGGCCAAGTTGGGCTTAAACTCTGATCTTCCTGCCTCAGCCTCTTAAAATAGGTGGAATTACAGAATGTACCACTGTGCCGGGGAGATAGCTCAGTGGAATAAGCACTTCCCTGGCAAGTGCAAGGGCCTGAGTTCAA
>NDGN011546985.1:0-10303 GCA_002564285.1 Tympanoctomys barrerae | reverse complement strand
CACACACACACACACACACACACACACACACACACATAAATAAATAAAATTTAAAAAAAAATAGGACAACACACTCCACACCCAGCACTTGTAAGAGAGGTTTAGTATGAGTGACAGCTTTAGTCTATGTTGGCTGGCTCCAAGGCAGAGATGACACGGTAGCACTGGGGCGGAGGAAATCTGCTCCCAGCATAGCAGCCAGGAAACAGAGAGGGCAGGCAGAGGCTGGGCAGGGAGAGACACCATGCTAGGCCACATCCCCACTTACCCATCTCCAACTCGATCCCACCTCCTAATAGCCAGTTATCTACAGTGCCCCCGTAAGCACACGGCTGAAAACATGAGGCTTTGGGGAACACTCCATCTAAACCACAACAGAAACAAAGGCCTGACTGATATGTTTAGGACGAACTGTATAAGGAGGACAATGGCTTGGACCAGTGGTGGCAAACCTGTGGCACACATACCACAGTGGGCACACGGCGCCCTCTCTGTCGGCAGGCAAGCCAAGTCACCCAGCAGCGCTCCAGCAGGCAAACACTGGACATTCAGATTTAACCACGGTGTCGGCACTCTGAGATAAATAAGTCAGTTGTTTTTTTGTTTTTTTTTTTTGGGGGGGGTTACAGTGTGGGCACAGTGTGGGTATAAGTCTCTTACAGGTTCACTATCCCTGACTTAGACTCTCCTGGCTGGTACAAAAGGTACCTTACTAAACAGAAGTGCCCTTCAGTCCTAAATACAGTACTGAGATACAACGTAACCACCACGGGGGATGGCAGAGGCAAAGCAGGCCCAACCTTTTCACGTAACTTAAACATTTTACTCACTTTTCTATAATCGTGACCTGAATTTGTCTCTCATGAAGCTGAGGTACAGAAATCGCCCTGGCCTAGGTTTCCAGCTGTTCGGAATTGGACGAAGGAAAATGCACTTACACATGAGATATAGGGCCCTACTTGTTTCCAAAGTGGACCCAAGGCAGATAATAAATAAATAAATGAGTAAACAGTTATAGAGAGACAAAGCAAAATGTTTCACAAGCTAAAAAGAGCTCACTGTTTCCTTCCTGCACTCCCCCCCAGGCCCCAGGATCAAAAGCTCTGATTTTATAGCTACATACAGAGAAAAAGAGTAATGAACAAAGGAGTATATCCTAAGGGGACCCTAAAATCAAGGCATAGAATCGGGCTCCCCTTCTCCCTGGGCTCATCTTTGTACGAAGCCCCTCTCCCACTGGGAGACCAAAATAGAACAAAACAATGGAAAAATCAATAGCGGGGCAGCAGTAAAGACCTTGCCCTATGTCTTTTAAAAGCAGAGACCACAGCCAAAGTTTCACTCTTCCAGACATTCAGATACATACACACATTCACACACACACACACGTGCGTGCACACAGCTATTAGTGGTCCCATTAGGTGCTGACCTCTCCTCTCTCTTCCCTTCTGAGGATTAACGTAAATGACTCATCAGCCCTCCAATACCAGAATCCAGACAGGTCCCAAATTTGACAATGCTCAGCAAAGTACCAAAACTGAAATCCGCAGGGATTGAAGACACACAGTGCACGCAAGAAACCCACAGAGCTGCACCTCTCCCACCCAGACACCCCCTGTAATGCTGGCAGTTCGGGGTGCTTGTGCATTCCTCCTCCAAGAGCTTCAAAATGAACCACCACACCTGTCCCCACAGACCCCCCCCCTGCACCCTCACAATGGCCACAGCAGGAAGCTCACTCTACACCGAATTACTGTTGGTTTGATCACATTAAATCTAGGTAATACCTAATAATAGGTGATTGCGTCACTTCAGATATTAAATGGAGACTTGCTAGAATGACAGGTGATATGCAAAGACTGATCAACCCCTGGTGGAATCCAGTAGTTGTACCCACCAAGATAGGTGCAAGACTGCTCACAGCAGTGTTCCTAACAATGCCAAATGCAAACACCCAGAGGACCCACCAGCATAGAACAGGGCCCTGGGGCATGGACCATGGGCACCACCTGTGCTAGGCCATGTGAGACCCTGAGTTCATCTACCAGGAGCCAAAGAAGAAAAAAGTAAAATAGACCTACAAATATATATCCATACACTGGCTATGATGCAGCACTGGGATTTCCAAGTCTTTGACACATGACCATCTTTGGAATTCAGAATCAGAAAAATGGAAAAAAAAATATCATTCTTCATTTCTTTGCTCAGTAGAATGTCTAAGAGAAACACTATACAGTGAATTTGAAAAATAATTGCCATTCATATCTTTACCAAGATCCGCATCTTAATGCCAAAGCTGATGGTCTCTGACTTGGGATGGCTTGAGTTGTAATTTTTCAACTTTGTGACAGTGTGAAAGCTACACACATTCAACAGAAATGGAGCTGGCACAACAGCGCAGGCCTGCTAGCTCAGCACTTTGCAAGGATGAGGCAAGTGGGGCACAAGTTCAAGTCATGCCTGAGCAACTCAGTGAGACCCTGCATCAAAACAAAAACATAGAAGAGGTTGGGGATGCAGACTGGTGGTAGATTACCACCCTGGGTTTGCTGTCCAGCACCAACAGAGAGAGGGGGGAAGGAGAAGTGGAGGGGAAGGGGAAGGGGAGGGGAGGGGAAAGAGGAGGGAGAGACAGACAGACACAGACAGAGACAGAGAATTGCACTTTCAAATTTTGATTCCCCCCCCCCCAGGTAAATAATATGCAGCATAATACTCTCTTCAAATGCTGGACATGGACAGATATCAGCAGCAAAGCCCAGGGGGCCATAAGACCACAGACGGGGTTAACACCTCGAGTCTACCATGTGCTGGGTTGCTACACTATCCTACACTATCAGTAGGGTAGATATGTATTAACTACATATATTTTCAACTTTATGATGGTGTGGTGGATTGACAACTGGTGGGCAACTGGTAACACCCAGATGAACTGAATCAACCTGGTGCTGCTTGTGAAAAGCCTACCTGAGGTCTGTTGCTGGCCATGTAAAGAGAAAGAACTGGAGAACAAGAGGCTGTTGGAGGCTGTAGGGAGCTATTGGGAGCTGCTGCTTCCCAAGGATGACCTTGTCAAACTGGCCTTCCTAATGAACTTAGCTGTTCTCATCATCAGAGGAGCTTGAACCTTGTTACTGAGCACGGCTATGGTTCACTGGGGGACGAGTGGGCCCAAGGCTTCCTTCCTTGATGGGAACTTGATTTTCCTCATACTTGGAGGAGCTCATGACGTCATTGCTGAGGATGGCTGTGGTACTTTTCAGGGAAGCTCTGGTCCTCACTTTGAGCATCACTTTCTGGCTCTACTTCAGATTCCTCAGCCTGCTAGCACAGATCCTTCATCCCACTGGCACAGACTTTCTAGCTTCCAACACTGACCTTTGGGCCTTCCCTGTGCAGATCTGTGAAGTGGACCTGCATGAAGCATTGCTGTGAGCTCTAGGCCTCCCTCCAGGTGGCCTCGAGGGAGGCACTGTTATGGGCTCTCGGTCTTCAGCGGAGAAGAGCACTGCTGTGGGATCTTGGCCTCCGCTGGACTCTTTGGTCTTTAGTGTGTGGGCAGATTTCTACACTATTTTTATATGATTATTTGGATGATGCACTATAAAATAATCTTATATAATATGTGTCCTGTTACTGTTCCCCGTGCAAAACCCCAAACTACAACAGATGGCTTTATGAACACATTGCCACCATAATTTGAAAAGCATCTGTATCATAACATGAAAAACACTAGCGTTCACTGCTAGGTAACAGTCCAACAACACAATGTGAAGATCTCCTAGCAAGATTAATAGCACTGCTCAGAATCACAAGAGACTGCCTTAAGAACTTCTTCAGTTTCTAATACTTTAATTTCTAACACTTGTCATATATTGGCCCATCATTCATAGAATTTGTTTAAAAGATATGTACAAGGGCTGTTGAGACAGTTCAGCAGACTAAATCACCTGCTTAGGCAAGCACAGAGACCGTGGTTCAATCCCCAGCACCACACGCCACACCAGCCCCAGCCCCACCCCCACCCCCAGGGCGGGCTGAGCCGGCCACAGGGCCACAGAGTCCAGGGGTGGTGGCGCTCGCCTGTAATCCCAGCACTGGGAAGGCTGAAAGCAGGAGGATCACCATGAGTCCAAGCTGCACAGTGAGACCCTGCAACAAGCAAATACGTTAATAAATACATAAATATATAAATAAAATACATGTATAAAAAGGTATCGGTGGTTGTTTCCTTTGCAAGAATGTTTTGTTTGCAAGCAGCAGTAGCGAGGACCCCGAGCAATGGTTTGCAACAAAACGAGAGCTATAAGCAACACTGACCAGCGAGACTGTCACCACTTCTCCAGCTGTGCATGTCCCAGTGCCTCGAAACATCGATTTCAATCTTGCACTCTGAGAAACCACGCTTGCTCTCCACTGGGTGGCCATGAATTCCTTTGACCCAATCACGTTTGTGCACTGCCTTTGACGCTTTGACGCTCACGGGGAAGTTACAATATTTTTATTTCTCAGGATTCAAGAAAAGTAATTCCCTCCCCCCCCCCAAAAAAATCCCCTATGTCAATGCGAGGAAAGAAAAAATAATGATTTATTGTGATACCGAAACAACACAAAAGACTCTTAGGCACGGGAAGGAGGAAGGGAGCCAGACCATATGCGTAATCTTCTCCACAGTGCTAGTGACATGGAGGACGCGCCAGGAATTTCCACACCTAGATCTGGAGAGCTGGACGGCATTCCACAGGTGCGTACATTATAAAAACTCACCGAGATGTACACGAAGAGTTTCCCTCTTAAAAAGCAGGTGTATTTCAAGATCAGAAAGAGACATTTATTATATAAATGACTGAACTAACACATCAGAACCAGAGCTAGAATTGAGGTCAGTTCCTCAGATCCCTAACGTAAACTACTAATGCCTGGGACACATGTTAAGCCTTATACAGATGCTCTAAGGAAACTTCGCCCACTTATAGTGACAGCTAAGCACAATGCAGCCATCAATATCAAAACTGACCCAACAGAATGATCCCATGCAATCCCAGCTTCCCAACTCTAGCCCTCCATCACTTGTTTCACGATGCTATATGGTAAAGTTGTCTCTCTAGTGCTTTCTGTCAAAACACACCTAAAAATAACACTATGTGGCCTCTCTGTGTCACCTGATTGCCCGTCCGACTCAGTTTCACCCCACTTGGTGTCCTAGAGAGCTGAACTATGTGAACGGTACCCATAGAATCTCCTGCCTTCTGGTTTTTGCAACAGGCTAGCTAGAGAAGAGCCCAGAGAAATCTCAGGAAGAGAAGAACCTGAGCTCAGGAACTTATTCTCCCAACTCCTTGTCAGGGCCACTTGGGATGATGCTGTGTCCATCTCTACGAAATGAAGCCCTTCTGGGCTCCGGGAGCCTCTTCCTCCCCTGCCCTTCCTGAGCAGCTTCCTAATGCTGAAGGTACACTGGCCTGCTGGTTTCCCTGCATACATTTTCCTGTTTGTACCTTTGCAAATGGTCCCTAGGGAAAACCCTCTTCCAATTGTCCTCACTGGGGTGCGTCACGTGCGGCCCACAGAGTCGCCAAGGGGCACAATGTTTAACAACAAAGAGGCAGCAAAGTTCCATTTGCAATGTAAGAAGAACATGCTGTGTCATGTTTATTACAAAAATAAAATTTACAACACTTTTTTCCATTAAACTTCTTGCGCAAGCAGCCACTTCCCTCGCCAACACCAGCCTCTTGAGGTCCAGCGCTACTTCCCACAATCCTTCATCCCCTGCAAGGGTCCTTGCGTTCAGAAGATCCCCACAGGTCTGACGAATCACTGAATGGCTGCATAGATAGATGAGCAGTAGGGTAAGACTGGGTGATGAAAGGAAAAAGTTAGAAAAAAAAAATGTAAACTAGGATTACTATATGGATGTGCTGGAGACAAGACTGCAAGAAATAAAGCTTGGATGTCTGTTGCTATTGTTATGGGAAGACTGTGGGTGGATGTTTAAATTTTAATTTTTCATTAAATTTGCTATGTTTATACAGTAATAATGCTCAAAAAATATTTTTTTGCTACTGAAACAAAATGGGAAATGTGAAAAAGTATGCATTTATATTTTAATGTGTACATAAATGGAATACTAAAAACTTTTTCAAGACAACCAAATGATAAACCATTAAAGTTGACTTTCCCTCTGAACATAGCTATTAAAGAGTAATTAAGACTTTCCACTGTGTTAAGCAACCATTTGCCTAAAAACTTGCCATAATCATGTTAAAACAAGGCAGATGGAATCAAATGAGATGCAAATGGGGCACGGTCCCCACATGGATTTGCAGCCCACACCTCACTGTCAGCAGCTCTACCAAGAGAGGGGCAATGAGGCAACATAGATCTATTTCTATTTCAGAGACCTCAACCCGTATAAGGAGCAGAAACACTCCTAGACTGACGTGGTATCCTAGGCACAGGTCCCATCTGAAGCAGTAGATGGCTGCATGGCCCTAAAGCCAGCTGACCCACCTCTGTGCTTTTTGCTTGTATGTACAGTGAGAAACCCCTTGCCAAACCACCAGGCCCCTCAGCTCTGACGTCCTACACTCTCTAGCTCTAGAGGCCAGACACCTAATGGCAAAGGCAGTGTGACAGTCAATAGCATTGCTTGGATGTCCCCCCAGCCACTGCCAACCCAACAGGACCGATGCCAAACTCTATGTCCTGACATGCACTACCCTGGGCATGTTCTATCTCTGCTCTAAAAATGTCTCCTCCGTGTATTCTGGTGCTCCAGACAGAAACCAGGCTATCATCTTGGGTTTCTGCCTCTGCTTTACCACCCACAGCAAAGTATCAACTCCGCTCAATTTTCCCTTCTAATTATTGCTTGGATCCGTCCTGTGGTCTCCATGATTATTGCTCTGACTCCAGGACAGGCTAACCTGGTCTCTCTCCTGCCTTCTGGGTGTATTTAAGCTGCTCCCAACTCTGCAGCTGGGTAGTCTTCTAATCATCACATCACTCCTTCCCATAGAACCTTTTCAGCAGACACTGCCCTCGAGATACCCTCCCACATCCCAGTTAGTACAAGAGGGCTTAAGCCAGCCTGTTTCCTCCCAGTCCCACCTACACTTCCCCATTCACTTACCCCTAGTTAAACTCATTCCTCCAGGTCACGGCCTTTGTACACATCTTCTGCTTGGAGTGCTCTCTCTCTCCTTTCCTGGTGTGGCCACCTCCTCTCACTGGTCCTTGAGGCTCTAAACACTGCCTTAGGGATCCCATGGATTATGTACTTTAAGCACTCTCGCAGAACCTGATTCTATTATTCAGAATTCTGAATTTGCTTTGAGAGTTGAGGGCAAAAGGTTCTTCATCATCTGTTTCCAAGTTTTCAAATAACACCTGCCTACTTGAGTAATTAATATACAGTATATTTACAGGTGAATGCATGAAAGAGAAGGGCAGAGAGTGGGATAAGAGCAAAATGTCAGCCTTCTCCACATCCATACAACAAAAGGATTGAGGTTAGTCGGGGCCCTACGGGTCTCACAATGGCTTTGGCTGGATATTTACATTTTCTTACTTTTCTAACTTAGGAGATACAATGGATTCCCAGATTATCATCTGCATTATTTTGCCTTGCACCTGATTACCTTCATGAAAATTTGGATGATTCTAAACATAGCCTTAAGAGTACCTACAACTGTTTAGGTCATAATTCCAACTACTACCTATCAGCAAGCCTCAGCACATGTTTTCATGGCATCTGTCACTCTGTGGGGGCCATTCCAGGTCTACTCTGAGCCCACCCCTCCCAAGCCAACACATCTCCCCGTGTCCATGACACTCACTGGCCATCACACTGTCCTCCACACAGAGCTTGCTTGTCTGCCATTATTCATATACACACTATGTGTGTGCACTCAAGCATTGTGTATAAACATCCACACATATGACACACACCATATAACATGACCACATCTATGTAACACACATAACACAGATCCTGTGGCTTCTTAAATGGTTTGCTCAAGAAAACAGCATCAAACCCCTTCCTGATGTGTCATTATTAAGAACTATAGTAACGGCTGTGTGACATGTAACTGTTCAGACTGGACGCTGTGGACCCAACGGAGCTCACCAGCAAGCATTCCAGACTGACACCTGCGCTTTGCACGCCTTCTCTGCCGAAGCTGCCTTCTCGAAATTCTGATACGGATCCTTTCACATTAAAACTTGAAAGGGAAAAAGATGCATGCTGTGGGGAATTGGGAGTTGCCAAATAAATTGGGTCCTGTTACAATTTGGAGCCAGATGTCCCTCAAAGGGCCATGTGTTAAAAGCTTGGTCACCAACTGGGAGTGCATTAGGAGGTGATGGAACCTCAGTCAAACGGGGAATGGCCTTGAAGGGGACGTTGAATGCTGACCCTCTCCTGTCTCTCTTAGTTTCCTGCCCATGGCGAGGTGAGCAGGGCTCCCCCACCATCTGCTCCACCATGATGCACTGCACCAGCACAGCCCCAGAGCAACAGGGGACTGAACCCAGGAGCCAAGACAGACCCTTTCTTCCTGATAAGGCGATTACCTCTGGTACTTCGTCACAGTTACAGAACACTGACTAATACATTTCCCTTTCACACCAACCTATTGGTGGAAAAGGGGTTGAAAAAAAGGCCAAGCACTGACAGGCAGCACGACAGTGGGCAGGACTCGAGCCAGGCATGGCTGTTTCTGCAAAATGCCCTCGAGTAGCTTCTCCTCTTCTTCCCACCTTCCAATACCCAAAAGGAAGACTGTGAGCTGAACGCATGCTGAAGGCTTCCTGACTCTGTAGTGGATTATCTACTTATGAGCTCTCTTCCCCAGGCAAACTTAGTGGCAAGACTTCAGCATTTAAAAAGTGGACACACACACACACACACACACACACAAAAAAAAAGTGCTAATAAAAAGTGGACACAGATGAACACCTTTATAGACGTTTCTTCCCCTACTGAGAAAACTGAACACAAAATGAAAAGCTGAATAATTTCTCTGGTCTCAAGTCTTCACCTATTACTTTCTATAGAACAAAGACTAATTCAGTAGTATCTTGTCATCCAGCCTGCCCTTTCATAAAAAATTAACTTTCCTATAGCCTTCAAAAACATCCATTAAGCAAGTGAGGATTTCGAATTCTGCATTTATAGGAACTGCTCTCATCAGACCTTACTCTGAAAGTCCTACTAACGTGCTGGCCACGCAGCAGCTCTGTGCAGAGCAGCTGGATTACGGAGGCAGCACAATTCCAAAGAAGTCTCCAACCTGCCCCCACCCCATAAACACACAGAAAGAACTGGCTAGAAGCAACTGTCAACCCTCAGGGCAGGCCTTCCTAGCAGCCCTAACACCCACTCAGCCGCGGCTGGTAAAGGCTGAAGGTGAAAGATACAAAAATCTTTAACAGAGGGAGGCAGGGAGTTCTCTCTTCACTTACAGGGTACTTAATACAGAGAAAGGGGTGTTCAAGGGAAGAAGCAGCAACGTGACTGTGCTGCCCAACACTCACCAACACAACAGGAGTGGCCAGTATCAACAGCCATGAAGCTAGCGCCTCCAAAGGCACACTCAGAAGATACAGGTGCGTAAGGTCTACAGACGTCCCCCATATGGACCCAGCTGACCCCAAAAAGGCCTCCTTCACGTTCCCATCTCCACCTCCCTTTGTCAGCCTTGTGTGAGATTATAATTTCTGCTGGAAATTAAAAAGTAGTCAGAAAGGCTGTGCCCACAGAGGACTTGAGGGGACACTCTCATCATCACGTGGGGAGTTGTCAGAGAGGGCAGCAAAGACCCGCTACCTGCTGTAAGCAAAACAAAACTTAAAAGTCTTTCCTTGACAGGCAAGAGCTTTGGATGCTCATAAGAAATCTCTCCCACAGCAGATAAATCTTTAATTGATTAATGTCATAAACAATTAAAACAAGTTTTCATTGCAAAGAATACCCACAGTAAGGAATCCTTTTTAACCTTCCTTGAAAAAAACCACAAAGCAGTAAGCTGTGGCACCTGGCCCACGGCCAAACCTTGAGTGTAGAACCTGTCATGGGGGAGAGGAGGAGGGGAGCTCACTGGGGAAGAGGGACAGACTGGGGGTTCCTCAGCACACTAGGGCTCACAGCCACCCAGGGCCCCGGCAGCAAGAGGGGATCCAGAGGACTTCCTGCTGCCCGAGAGCTGCTGGACCACCGCAGCCACAGCCAACAGCCACAGAATATGTCGGCCAGCTGGCATCCTCAGAAGCAGCGGCTGAATGTAGTTGGGGTGGGAGG
>NDGN011546979.1:24254-39219 GCA_002564285.1 Tympanoctomys barrerae | reverse complement strand
GGCTGTAAACAGGCAGATCACTTTGAGTCCGATCTAGTAGTGAGACCCTGAACACCCTGTAGACCATCCCCCCCCTTACCCCCCGCTAAAAAAAGAAAAAGAAAAGGTGTAGAAAGTGCTATGTCACAGCGAGCCTCAGGACACTTTAGCTGGTGTCACTGTCATCATCACCATCCTGATAAGTAGCAAGCTAGAGGCTGGGGGCTAATGTGGCACCCTCTGGGCCCAGCTCCTGGCGCTGCTGCTGAGCACACACTGCAGGAGATGAGAGGATCACTGAGCCCAGCGTCGGCAGCAAAGTGATTCCTGTCACCATCACAGGAAGGCCAGGTGGCAGCATCCTGGCACCGCTCTGCGCTTCTTTCCTGCTTCCTGGGTTGCACCCAACCTCACGTCCATCCATCTCCTGCAGCAAAGTGGGCCTTAGCAAGTGTTGGTGCTGCCCAGCTCCCAGCTCTGGGTCCTCCTGTGCTAGGACCCGGGCTTGCTTGCATTGTGGTCTGCAGACTGCATTTCACCCAGGGGCTGGGGTGCTGCCCTGAGAAGGTGACATGCAAGAGTTGAAGGTGACTAGCAGTGCCTGCCACGGGGTCAGTATGGAAGGATGAGGATGGAAGAAAAAGGCTGGAGGCCATGAGGTCAATGTGTGTGTGCTCGTGTGTGTGGGCCTCAGCATGTGTGAATGTGTGCATGAGCGTGTCTATGTGTACACTGCCACAGAAAGGGGACCAGGAAGTAGCCTCCAAGTGGCTGAGGAGGAGAGCAAATGTGCAGTATCCCACCAAGCAAGAGCTGAATGTATTGGGCAACGTCCCCATTGCTGGGACAAAATACTGGCCCGTGAAGCTTAGAGGAGGACGGGTACATTGTGGCTCACAGCTTCAGAGGTCTCAGTCTGTGGCCACCTGGCTCTCAGGCAGGGACGTTGTGACCAAAGTTTGTGGCAGAGGAGAGCTGTTCTGAAATCACAGGGGAGGGGCCACCAGAGACCAGATAGACATGGTCTCCAAGGTCACACGCCCTGGCCCATCTGCTTCGTGAAGGTCCCACAGCTCTGTCAGCTGTGAGCTCATCAGTGGCTTTACATCCTCATATAGTCCAAGGACTCGCCAGGAGTTTCTTACTCCAGGCAGATGGGCCATCAGGATGAGCCAGCACTCTGAATCCACACATCTGTGCCGGGCCGGGACGATTTGTCTCGTCAGTGTTTGCAAATGCCTTGCCCCTTCCAAGTGCCCCTTCCTCTCAGCTCTGTTCAGGCTCAGCCACGTGTCCACAAGGATCTGGGCCTAAAAGGGTGGTTGAATGGCTTCAGATGGCTCCCGGGTACTGTGTCTCCCCCTTTGGTCAGTTAATTTGTGTTCTCGTTTTGATCTGGCTGGAGAACACACTTAAGAAGTTTTTCAAAGTAAAGGAGATTGGAGTGTCATTTTCGGTCTTGCCTGTCCAAGCGCATCTCTTTGATGTCAGAATGGGAAGGGCGGTGTCCGTATCTGCCTGGTTTGAGTCATTTTCAAGTCATGACTTTTCTGTCTTAGATCTCAGTATGCGTTGTGTCCTGCAAGTGGATGATTTAGGACTGCGGGTCCAGTGCAGGCCCGATTCTGATTTCTGAAAAGAGAACCCACTTTTTCCTCACTAGAAGCTTTTTGAGATTTCTTTTTACCTTTAGAGTCCACATCTTTCTCTGGAGCATCTTTAGAACTTACAGAACAAAGACTCAAGTGTTCAGCTTGGGACTGAGATCTTGTTATTTCTTCTTGGGTTGTTACAAGTCTCAACTCTCTCCTTGTAGAAGATTCCCTTCTCTATCTTTTGTCCACATCTTTTCTCACTGAGGGTTCCTTCGTCCACTTTGGGAGTCACCAATGACCTTCCCAGCAGTAACCTTGCCCCTACTTTGCCCCTGAGGGAACCACTGCTTTCCTCTGTCTTCCGTGTGTGTGTGTGTGTGTGTGTGTGTGTGTGTGTTCTCCTTTTTGAGACAGGATCTCACTATGTAGTTCAGGCTGTCCTTGAACTCATTATGTAGCCCACACTGCCCTCAAACTGATGGCGATCCTACTGCCTCAGCTTCCTGAGTGCTGGGATTATAGACACGTACCACTCTGCCTGGTTCTGTGCTTGGGTNTTTTCAGAACAGGTTGTGTCTGTTCTTGTTTTATGAATGTAATATCTACTCAGATCTCCTTCTGGATACTAATTAGGCTTTATCAAATTCCTTCCTGAGGGCTGGGGAGATCACTCAGTGGCATAAGCACCTGCCTGGCAAGCACAAGGTCTTGAGTTTGATCCCTGGTGGCGCACGCCTGTAATTCCAGTGTTGGGAAGGCTGAGACAGGAGGATCACTGCAAGTACAAGCTGTGTAGTAAGAACCTGTATTTAAAAAAAAAAAAAAAAAAAAAAAAAAAGATTTCCTGATTCTGGTAGTAACTTTGTGTCAAAGTGTACTTTCCAAAAGTTAAAAAAAAAAAAAAAATCTTCCCACAAATCTTAGCATGAACATGTGTTGCAGATTTATTCAACTCATTAAGAAGGGGACGGGTAGAATTAAGAAAGCAGGCATCGGAGAAAGAATGTGGGTAGAGAGTGCAGCGAGACTCAGAGCTGGCTAATGACCGGCAGGTAATAAAGCCATGGCCTTTGGTGGCGGGCAGAGATCTTTTCTGTTGAGAGGAGTCGTATGCATCTCTGCCAGATAAAAACCTACAAGTTAACGTGTAATTTCACGGCTTCTAGACCTTTAATTAACAAGAAATAGTGACCTAAGCGAAGGTTTATTCCCTTAGATAATGAAATAATCCATGAATAGGTGTGTGAAATTGTGCTTTAGAATGACACAGTAGGAAATACTGGCCACCTTATTTCCAAGTTTTTGGGATGATTTTTTTTTTTTTTTTCAATTCCTTTCTCAAGGAAGTCATTTGTTTTGTTGGCTTCTCCTTGTTCCTCCCACAAGGCCCCGCTTTTGGACTTAAAGGGCCTGCTCTATCGCTTGGTGCTTCCTCCTGTCTGCCCCTGTTTATGAATAAAGACTGCGGGGCTCTGAGCCTCGCGCGGAGGGCGGAGCCGCAGCCAGCTGTGGCCTTGCGGGAGGTCTCTGATGTCTCCTCTTAGTCTTTTGAGATTGGCTGGGCAGGACAGGGACCTGGGCGTGGTCGGCCCGCACCATACGCATGCACGTTCTCTTGCGATGGGCAGGGGCCCTGGACTTGCGCTCCATTTTACACCCCACAGATGATGTCGCTGCCTGCCTGGGGCTCAGGTTCAACAGAGCCATGTTTGTTGGGAGTCATGAATGTGCGGGTCCCTGCCCTGTGCTGGATGCTGGGGACTCAGGTGAACCAGACCTGCCCCTGTCCTCCGAGTCTTCCTGTTGCCCTCTGTCTGGGGAGTGGCAGGGTAGGGTGGCGAGTCACAACCCCGGGCCCCAGAGCTCAACCCCTTGGCTCACCCATCCCCTGCAGTCCCCCCAAGCTCAGTGCTATAAATGTTCTGTTTCCAGAGTAACAGGCCTGACATCCTGAGAATGTTTTCTCCCAGCCCCTCCCTCCCCCAAATTACTGGCTCCTTGTTTGAGCTCTAGAGGATGACACAGAACCTTCGAGTTCTAGGGTTCCTTGGAGGTCACAGCCCCCATCCCCATGTCCTGTGTGCCTTTCACAGCAGGCTTACTGTTCCCCTGCTGCCGCTGCAGGAGACTCCCTACCTCCCGAGGCCACCAGCTGCTGACTGGCTTGGCCTGATGCGCTGGGAAGTCTTCTCAATGAGCTGAGATTTGTCTGCCAGTGGCTCCCTCCCATTGGTACCATTCATTCACTTACTCCTTCACTATGTCAACATGCATCGAGACCTGGGACATACCAGGCCTTGTGCTGGTGAACAAGACAGACGCTCCTTGCAATCTCATGGAGCTCAGAGTTTAGGGGACAGATAAAAGACAGACCTTCTTTTGAAAAGTCCCCAGTGTCCCCTGCCTGGTTTGCATTATGTTGTCTCATCCCCAGCAAGATTTCAGCCTCTTAAGGATGGTGGCTGATGGGGTCCAGGGCATGGGCCATGAAGTGCAGGCCTGGGGTGACTGTTGGGCTGTGCCCCTTGCCACCCTCAGGTTCTGTTTACAAGCAGGTGATTTCTTTAAACCCAAATGCCAGTCTTGGTATTTACTGCAGTTATTTTCAGCTTTTGGGGGCCTCCTGCTGTCCCAGTCCAGCTGTTCTTGGTGTCGTCTTCCTGTGGCTGCCCAGCCCAGGATGCCGGCCCAACACCCCATTCTTCCAGGGCGTGACAGAGCCCCACTTTGGCATCACACTTCTGGTGAAATGGAACCTCCTCCCATCTTTTCACTTAGGTGCACTTCCTGGCCCTTGTCCATTAGGAGGCCATGAAATATTCAATTACATCCTTGTTGAACTCTGTTTGGTCTCTGTACCTCCCTTTGTGACCACACTGGTAGATCTACTTCCTCCCCAGCCCCAAACCTGAGATGACCACTGCCAGCAGGAAGGGGGTCTGAGTGTCCCTGGTGAAGGTTTCCTGGAGAATTCTTGTGCTGGTCTGGGAAGCCTGCCAAGGGCATGGCCGGGGGGCACTGTAGAAGCATGCAGGAGCGGCAGCCTTCCTGAATCTGAAAGTCCTTGAAAATTTGCAGCTGTGACAGCATTGGGGTGACAGTTTCCGAAAGGACAAGTGTGCAGCTCAGGGTGGGGAACCTTTCGCCCTTCCAGCACATGCAGACTTTCCCTTCTCCTCTGTCCTCTTTAAATTTCAGGAAGCGTAGGATCACTGGGGTCCCAGCTAATAGCAGTCTCCTGGGCCTCACCCCAGGGATCTGGAACCAACAGGCATGGTAGAGCGTAGGAACCTGCATTTCAACTAAACATCCCTGTGGCACTAGGTGTTGATGGAGGGCCACAACTGGAGGAGGCAGCTCAGTAGACTCTCATGGTAGCCCCTCATTAGGAGTACTGAAATATGGGGAAGCACTGGAAGGGGGAGATGCCTGGGGAGGACCCACTGCGTCTGTGCTCAGGGTCGGAATGGTCCTTGTGATGGCAGAAGTATTTTGTGCACAGGGGTGTAGGGACACTGTGTAAGAATGTCTGCGGTCACTAATAACATAAATGGAGATGACAGGAACCTGTGACTCATGCTCTGAGGGCAGAGAATGGGAGGGAGAGGCAGGGTCAGGGTTGACCATACACCGGGAGCATCTGCTACCAAGCACACGTGGAAACCACTTCTGTAGCCCAACTCTTTTAGGTCTCAGGAAGCTGAAAGTCAGTAAGAATTGTTCCTCATCCCAGGACTAGAGCTTTCTAAAAGGAGCAGCCAGGCACCTCCCCTCTGTGGTTGCTGGCTGCAAGTCCTTTTCGTCCAAAATGTCCCGTAAGTAGGACCTTAAAAAGCAAAGGAAATTGAATCCTCTCAGGCACCATCCAGGGGAGAGCAGAAAACAGGAACATGCGCTGTTGGTGGTGTGCTTCCTGGGGTGCAGAGCTGCGTACCATCTTGTTTTATTGGCATAGGGGCTCTGTGAGGATGGTGCTGTGGTCAGGTCCACCTCACAGGTGCCAGGCGGTGACAGGGTAGCTTGCCCAAGGTCACAGGCTGCCAAGGGCAGAGCTAGGAATCAAACCTGGTTCTGTGTAAATTGTAGGGTGTACCAGGGAGGTATCTAGCTGCAAGCCACAGGAAAGCCACCCAACAGTAGCACCACCCAAGCCCTGCTGTCCTTTCTTGCTGAGTGCCCAGGTTGGTGGTTACTGTGACAGCCCTGCAGATTTTCCAGGCACTTTCATGGTCACAAGGCAGCAGTGGCTGAAGCCGTGGGTGTTGAATCCAAATTGAAGGCAGAAGGCAGGGTGAAGAGAGGTGGGGCCCTGCCAGCTGCGCCTGTCCACTTGGATCAGGAAAACAACATTTTCCTTCCCAGACTTCTCTACTCCCCAGTGTCCATGGCTATAACTGCATCTCATCGCTATCCTTAGTGGTAGGCAGTGGAGGAAGCAGAAAGCATGATAGAACTTGGCTAAGTGGCCCAAGAGCTGGTCTCTGGGGTCAGACAGGATGGGAAGAAGAGATAGTGCAAGCAAGTGGGCAACTCTCAGAGCTCCCACAGTTCTCTCCTGGGCCTCAGTTTCTTTATCCACCCTCCCACCAGGCTTTGGCTCAGGCTCAGCTCCTCTGGAGCACTGTCAGGGCTGTTTGGGCTGTGCTCTTTGGGAAATCTAGACCCAAACACCTGCTTGTGCAGAGTTCATGGACACTGGCACCGCTAGCAACTCAGCCATGCTCAGGGGTCTGAGAATCATTTCTGGGGACTCTTCCCAGAATCCTTTGGGTTCTGCCTCTATCCTACATGGCTTTGTGCTCTGTGGGTGGATTAGGGAACCACTGCAGATGTCAGGAGGCCCTGGATACCTGTTGACTTCATACCCAGAATTCTCCTGGGATTTACAGGTCCATCTGCCCTCTGAAGACAGGGCTGAGAATAGTCATCAGCTTGGAGTCCCCAGCGCCTGTCCTGGTCCTGGTGGGGGAAGCTGCCATCCGTATTGTTTTCCTGTTGTGTGAGGAGCTCAAGAGCAGCGGGGAGAAGGTGTGCACAGTCATCTTTGTCAAACTGAGCTGTGCTGGGTGGGCAGAGACCTGGGAAGGTTCCAGTGGGCTTCTTCGCATG
The DNA here is from genome assembly GCA_002564285.1 of Tympanoctomys barrerae. NCBI lineage: Eukaryota > Metazoa > Chordata > Mammalia > Rodentia > Octodontidae > Tympanoctomys > Tympanoctomys barrerae. The sequence continues at coordinate 32,536 of NDGN011546979.1, read as the reverse complement.
AGTGTTTTTCTTATTTGCATGTGGGGCAGGGCTGGAGAGGGTGATGGTCATTGCGTAGGCCTGTTTCCATGGAAACAGGATGGTACCCGCCATGGGGGAGGGGAATAGTCACCAGAGATTCTCAGGCCACGAGCTGAGGAGCCAGACACAAGTCAAACATGAGTCAGACAGGACTGGCAGCTCTACCAGAGGAATGACGGACCTGGTTGAAGGCAGTCTACCGTCTCCTTTATGAGAAGCTGAGAGGTCTCTGGGTTCAGGACTATCTGGTTCACAATCCTGAGACATCACCAGACTGTGCGCCCCTTTCCACATCTCTGCTCATTGTTTTGTGCTGACTTAGTGTCCCTGGAGCTTTGTTTTCTACAGCAGGGTAGCAGCAGCCAGCTCCAGGCTCACCCTCTTCCTCACAATTTGGAAAGCCAGCTTTCCTAGCCCAGCCATTTCACCAGGGGTGAACTGAGCCTCCTAGGCTTGGATTGGCTTACTGGGGGCATGTGCTCATTTCTGAGCCAATCACGATGGGCTGGGAGCATCACAGAGTTCTGATTGGCTACACAGAGGTCAAGGCCCGCCCCCTGGCAGGGTCTGAGGTCAGCCCAGGTTCAGATACTTCCTAGTCTGGGAGGATGGAGTGGAAAAACCCAAACCTGATTCCTCTTGGACTATGAAATGGAGCTTGGTCAGGAACCACCACTTAAGTGATACAGTATGAGCTAATGCTTACTGATGGGCTGGGCCCCCTTACATCCTTAATGGTGTTACCATTTCCGAGTCCCAAGAGGTTAGACACTTGTTCCACAGATGTGGAAATGTGGGCTGAGAGTGAGCCTGCCCCAGGTCACACGGCCAATAGATGGGCGAGATCTGGAATTGCTTAGGTACGGGTCACCCACAGCCCATGTTCACAGAATGTGAGGGGTGCCACCTTGTCAGATTCAAACTATCCTTGTGGGTCTGTTCCTGAGGACCTGGGATGCCTCACTTACTTTCAGGAGACCGTCTCCTGAGAGGGACTTTGCCCCCAAACTCTGGTAGAAGCTGAAGTTCTCCCCCAGCCCACTGTCTGGTTCCCAGCATCGAAGCCCACCAGCCATGGTACCAGGACTGGCCCCAGTTCCTGTGGGAGGCAGATAGCCCAAGGGGCGTGGAGACGTACGCAAAATACCTCTCATTGTTTGATGGTTGAGATTACCTGGGTGACCGTATTTATGGACCGTATTTATGGAGCATCTCCAGCCGAGACGGGGGGGGGGCGCGCTGGGAGGGAGAAGGTTCAGGGCTTCCACCGACTGGGCTGGGGGCTGTCCTAGATCCCACCCACCTGGGGTTTGTCTTTGCAGCCCTTCCTTTGGCCCGGAGACTACCTGAACATTTGTCTGCCAAGTGCTTCCTGATCTCTGAACTTGGCCTGATCTACAGGTCCATTATCAAGTTAGTGGACTTCATGAGCTCTCTTCTCTTGGGCTTGTAAGATTTGTCTCTTGGTCTGTTCAAAATACCATAAATAGATGGCTTATAAATTATCATCATCATCATCATTATTATTATTATTACTTTTTTTTTTTTTTTTTTTTTTTTGAGACAGGGTCCTGCTGTGTAGTTCAGGTTGTCTTGAACTCACTCTGTAGCCCAGGCTGGTTTTGAACTTGTGATGATCCTCCTGCCTCAGGCTCCTGAGTGCTGGGATTACAGGCATGTGCCACCATGCTAGCCTAAGCACATGTATTGCTCACAGCTCTGCAGGATAAAAGCCCAGGATCCAGGGACGATGAAGAGAGCCCCCTGAATCGTGCATGCATCTCCCAGGAGGAGGCGGTGTGTGTCTCTCCAGTCTGTCCACAAAGGACTGTAATCTCATCCACCTGGGCTCCAGTGCTCCAGTGCCACCCTATGGGGTGTTAGCATTCCAACTTAGGAATTTTGGGGACGCACAAGTGTTTAAGTAACAGTGACAAATGATCCCTAAATCATAGGCTGCTGGCCAAAGTCAAGGGTCAGTGTTGTTATTCTCTAATCCCTACATCCTTTCCTTCCTACCTCTCTTCGCTAAGCACCTACTGTGTGCCAGGTGCCAACACGTCCTGGAAGGCTGTGGTCTGGTAATCAAGCAACACAAGCCTGAGTCAGCACCCAGCTGCCTCCTGACAGATGATCTGTGATTCCCAGCCTCTCGGGCTTCCTTTCTATTAGCTTCATCTTAAATCACATTTTAAGAAAGCCCCCGTGGGCTTCTTGCAAAGATTGAGGAAACACCCTATTTTTATCGACGAAACAGCAAGCAAGTGTCCCCTGGGCGGGGTATTTCCTGGAAAGATGTTGGAGCGCAGTCATTTTATGCTGCCTCGTGTCAGCTCCCAGCTTCTCTTCCTGATCTCACCCCTTAAGTTATTTGTTTGACAAGCTCACATGAGGAGCCTGCCTGGGCCTGGCGCCGGGGACCCAGCTGGAATCAGAGGCAGCCCTGAACATCGGGGACATGTATAGGGACTTGCCTCCCAGCCAAGGTGGCTCCAGAAGCACAGGGGACACTGGAAGGCAGCGGAGCCCAACTCCATGAGGGCTGGGGATTGGGAGGCTCAGAAGGGTGCTGCAGGGAGGAGGAGGGAGGCTGAGACAGCCTGGTGCTGCCCGTGCCAGGGATGCCCGGACCCCTGGGCTCATGCTGGGCACGAGTTCTGCAGGCAGCCACAGCTCAGTGTCGGGGCCTGTTCAGCTCTTATTACCTCCACTTACTCTGGCCAGTTGCGAGACCTGAACAAGGCTTTAAACAGCATCATGGGACTCATCGGCAAATGTGGACCAGGTGACAACAAAACTGCAGTGTGTTTTGTACTTTCCAGTCACCCGGGCAGCAGAGAGAGCTGCCAGTGAGGGAGAAGGTGGCCGGAGCTGGTGGCTGAGGCAACAGGGGCAGAAGGGTGCCGCACAGGTTCCCTGGATGTGTCCCTTGGGACACTTTCTGAGCCTGGGCCTCCTGCTCTGCCGGAGGCACCCCAGTCTGACTTTGAGAGATGACAAGAGGGAAGGTGTTCAGCCTTGGCTGATAGCAAGGACTCAGGAAACCCCTCCGAGCTGCAAGACAGTGTCCACTGGCGTCCTAAGCCTCTCCTAGGAGCCAAGATTCGGGGAGGCGCTCTGCAGCAGGGACTGGGGAGGTCATCCTAAGAACTGACACCACCTCCCTGCCACTTCTGGCTCAGGACACCACCTCGAACCCAGTCCTGTTTGCCCTCAGCAGGAACTGAGCTGAACCCTTCTCCGGGGCTGGCTCCAGGACGGAAGTGCTTGCTTGAAAGCCAAATTACCTACCTAATTAGGCGCTGCCAGGAGGTAGTGGGGGTTTTGTTGATTTTTTTTTTTTTAAACTTTTAGCACTGAAGCTTTGTGATAAAGTGAGTGTGTAATTAGGAATTAATTTCTCACTCCTGAAAGTGATGTTTCATTTGGGGCCTGAGGGAAGCCCGCTGATGGCTCCTCATCCACTCAGTAGTCCCTACCTTAACTTGTCTTCCTGGAAGCTGGACCTGGGGACCCAGTGCCTACATTGTCACTGGGGCAGGAGGAGTAGGAGGAAGATGGCTTTTTTCCTCCTCACAGGTGGCCTTGGCCAAAAGTAGGAGGCATTATTCACGGTAGATACTTCCTGACTGCCTGATGGGGGTGGCGATGTATGTGCATGGGTGCGTGCGTGGGTGCGTGCGTGCGTGCGTGCGTGTGTGTGTGTGTGTGTGTAAAGGCCTGAGGGAGATGGGTTGGGGCTGTGCGGCATAGGGTGCCACTGGAGCCGGGGCACCCTCACCCCAGCAGGTGACTCCTGCCTGGGGATGCTGCCCTGGCTGCCAGTGAGAAGTGTCACCAATTCCCCTGGAGCTGCCTTCCTCCAGCTGGCTGATGTCCCCCCAGTTAGCCTCCACCCTCCGAGGGTCCAGATCTAAGGCCAACTGTGAGTAGCTCTCAGGGCCCCTGGGTGCCACTGCACCAGCAGCCCATGTAGTGACCTCCTGGCGACCATCTCCCCCTTGGCTTTTCTTCCCATGCCCTCCTTCCCTGTGGTTCCTGGGGCCACCTCCCAGGTAGATAGACGCCTGTCCCCAGATTCTGGGCTCAGGCTCTGCAGTGTGAGCAGTTTTATAGGAGCTGGGGCAGAGCAGTGGGTCTTGGCCTGGTGAGGGGAGGGAAAAGGCTCCCTGGAAGAGGAGGCTGGACTCAGAGGAGGAGCAAAGCCTGGACAGACGGCGGCGGGGCCTTAGAGGCTTGGGCTTTGTTCTGAGGGCACTCGGGAGCCATGGAGGCTTTAGAGGAGGGGAGTGAACTGAGTTGCTCGACAGTTTGTACTTGCGTAGCTGAGGGATGAGGAGCAGGAGGCCCGAGCTGTCGGGAAAGAGAGCTGGTGACAGTCTGGGACATGGTTGGCCCAGCTACCAGCGGCTGTCCTGGGGTGGGCTTATTAGCACAAGTCCCTGGCAGGGTGATGAGGTTCCCATGACAAAGTTAAGCCGCCAGCTACTGCTCTTACTGGCATCTCCCCACCCTTGACTATTGTCTCCTTTCCTGTCCTTGTCCTTTCCCAGATGGGATAAGAAGGGATGGTGTGAGCAGAGCACCCCTGGAAAGGTCATGAAATGTAGGAGGGTTAATACTTAGGAGAAATGTTTGGGCAAATGGACTCTTTGGGGAGAGTCACAATATCAAGATCTTTCAGGCTCTGAGGACTTAGTAGCATCTCATTTCCCCATTCTACTTGGCTTCCAGGAAGCTCAGCGCTAAGACAACACTATATGCTACAAGAATTTTTCCTCGGGGGGTGCTTTTCTTTGGGGAACCCAATGAGGTTCCCCATTACTCAGGGAATTTCTGCAGCAGATCCTGGGAAGTACGTTCCTGCCTCACGACCTGAAAGGTTAGGGCTTCACTAGGGTGAAGTAAAGGGGGGCCAGGTCTGCCCCACATGGGTCTGTCCAGACTCTGAGTCTTTGGGTGTTCCCAGTGCACTGCTAGGTAGTGACTGTTTCAGGTCCTCTCTGCAGGGGTTGCAGGTCTGGGCAGGAGCCTGGAGTCTAATCAGCTTCCCATGGAAGGGACTGTGCAGGAGGCATTCAACTCCCAGAGTGCATTGCCTGGGCAATCCTGGGCTTCCCCAGCTGTCAGTTGTAGGCTGTGTCTCACACAGGACCCCTTGCCAGCTGCTTCCCCCTTGTTCTGAAGAGATACAGAAAGCCAACAAACTCCATTTCTCACCAAGGTTCCTGAATTGCTTGTTCCCTGCCCTAAGAGCCACTGGCAATGTGGGACAGGAGTTAGGGACAGACAGGGTTGACCTGAGACTCTTCACTGAGAGTGGTAGTGGCTTGTGACCAGGACCCGTGCTGATGGAGGGCTAATGGAGAGAGACTGGGGCAAGGCCAGGAGAGTGGGCCACCGTTGCATGGGGGTCTCAATGGTGACACAGGAAGTCACTAGGATAGTGCCTGGCACAAGTCAGCCCTGTCTTCCAGCCACCTGTGGGGCATCCATTCATTTCTACCCAGCTTGTGCCCAGCCAGTGAAGCACAAGTTCCAACGGGCACTGCTAGCACCAGGCAGGATGCCCTCTGGGCCCTGGGACATGGGGCATGGGTGGATGGGGCTGCGAGGGCTAGGGACCCCAGTGTGCCTGGCGAGGTACACCTGAGCCTGGGTGCAGAGCTGGTGCCCATGCTTGGCCAGATCCAGGGAACATGGGTGCAGGAGGAGTGTGTGTGTGTGTGTGTGTGTGTGTGTGTGTGTGCTGGGCTTGGCCGCCTTGCAGGGGGCTCCCCAGGCCCCGGATGTGCATGTGTCAGAGCGAGCCTGGTGTGTGCTTGCTCACACGCCACCCCCACAGCCCCTCTGCCACACGTGTCTCCCTGGAGAACTCTTTCTACTAAATACAAAGATGACAGCTTGGCTCACCCACGCGCGAGGAATCCTCGCCCGGCCCCACTCCCTTGCTGCACCCCCAGGGCCACTCCCCCTCATTCTGTTCCCCCCTCGCCCTCCTGGGCCCCCCAAGTCTCTTGTCTCAGGTTTTGGTCTGTCACTTTCTGGGTCACCCCTGTCTGAATTTGGGCTGAGTAGGAGTGAGCGCGCATGCACGATGGTGTCCGAGGAGTGTGTGTGAGCGCGCTCGCACAGACAGTTGTGTGCAGGTGGAGAGGAGCGGGGGCGGGGCAGGGGCATCTCAGGAAAAGCAGCTTCCGCTCAATCAATCACTCTCCGCGCAGCAGGAGGGGGTGGGACAGGGACAGGTTTGCAGGCGGTGAGGACAGCCTTTGCTTCCCGCTGGCGCTGACGCTGATGCGGGGACAGGTGGAGCCCGCGGGCAAGGGAGGGCTGGTGATCCAGGCCCAGTGTGTGTGGGGGCTGAGCCTCCATGGGGGGTGGATAGCAGGGGCAGGTAGGATCTGATAGGAGCACAGGGGGCTGTGGAGGTCCCCAGAATGGCTGGGGGTGTGGCCGGGGTGAGGGTGGGGGTGGTGGCAGCTGCCTGGGGAGGAGGGAAGGCCCAGGGTAGTGCCGAAGGTCTGCTGTCTTAGCCTTTGTCTCTCTGCCTGCCTGGGTGCTCCTGGGGCGGGGGCTGGCTTCATAGGAGGGGGCATCTCCTCATGAGGACTCCAGGGCCCCTGCAGAAAAGCTGAGGCATGAGCTGGACAGGGATGGGAGGCCCCCTGGGCAGAAGGGATGGTGTGAGTGAGAGCCCTGGGCTGTGTATGTGGTGAGGGGGCTGGACCCACAGAGCACAGCGCTGTACTTTGCTGCCCTGGCTTGGAGTGCACATGCGCTGCCTCATTTGTACTGCGTGGGGTAGGGCCGCAGCTCCAGACGTGGCGGGACCCTGAGTGCAGATCTCTGTCCATTTGCCGCATGACCCAGGGCACAGAAAGCCCCCTCTCCCCTGCAGATCAGGGCTTTGGCTTCCGGCTTGACGGGTTCCTGGTGTTGGTGAGGTGTTCAGGGCATAGCTCCTGTTGTGACCAGGATGGACAGGAGTCGGCTTGGGGATACCTTAGCACCTCCACTCTCCACTCAGGAATGGGCTAATGGGGTGGCCTGGCAGGGTGAGGAGAAGCTCTAGAAGTTGGGACTCTCACAAGCTGGGGGTCAGGAGGATGGACAGAAGGGTAGGGGCTGCCTGACTGGCCCAGTGCTGGCCTCACAGTGGGGGTCACTTGTCTCTGTTCCTTCTACCCCCTCTGCCCCACTGTGTCTGGAATTCTCCCCACAATTGGTGGCTGTCGCCAGTCCTATTTACAGAGGGTGACATGGAGGCCCAGGCAGACAGCTAAGGCCACACTACTTAATTCAGAGTGGGTGTGGGTGGGTGGGGTGGCCAGAGACCCCTACAGGGTTACATCTGCACTATCCTCTCTGGTCCCCTCTCTCCACAGGATGGTTGAGTACTCCCTGGACCTTCAGAACATCAACTTGTCGGCCATCCGCACTGTGCGTGTCCTGAGGCCCCTCAAAGCCATCAACCGTGTACCCAGTGAGTCGCCCTTCCCTGTTCCTGACCCTGATCCAGGCCCACCTGGCCACCTGGCTCCTTCACTCTTGTGCTTGCTGTGCCTGGATGGAAGTGGTCTTGCGTTTGGGTGCAGAGACACTGCCGGGGGGTCCCTGAGGCCTGCGTTCCAAAATAACTTGTATTGCAGTATCCTAAGGGTCTGACTGCTCAAGGAAAAAAGGTGCCTGTGGGAGTGGGCCTCTCAGACTTCAGGGGATGCAGAGCTGTGTAGCGTGAGGAGGATGCAGCACTCCGCTAGGGCAGTGAGTCCTGACCCTTCCCTTGTGCTGACTTGAGCTGTCACTCATCTACCCCCAGGACCATTTGCTACTCACTCCTCTGTTTATCCACCCTCTCATCCATCTATTTATTCCTCTTGCCTCCCTCCCTCCTTCCACCCAGCCACTCATCCATCCACCCGTCCATCTACCTATCCATTCACTTATCTGTCCCATCCATCCATCCATCCATCCATCCATCCATCCATCCATCCATCCATCTACCCATCCAACCACCCATCTGTCCCATTCATCTATATATCCATTTACCCATCTATTCATCCATCCACCCATCTGTCCCATCCATCCATCCCACCTATCCACCCACCCACCCATCTGCCCCATTCATCTATCTATCTGTCTTTCTGTCTGTCTATCCACCCATCTGTCCCATTCACCCATCCATCCACCCACTCCCAATCTATCCATCCATCCATCCATTCATCCATCCATCCATCCATCCATCCATCCATCCATCC